>JBBMKC010083877.1:0-27651 GCA_037834085.1 Bipalium vagum | reverse complement strand
GAAAAAGATAATGATTTTAAAGGAATTATGAATTGTGTTTTATTAAGTGAGAAATTTATTGAAATAAAACTTAAAGGAGGAAAAATGTTTTATTTTGAAACTAAAACAAAAATGGGGGAAAATTCTTAAAAATCTTTTATCTTATCCGTTTTAAATAATTGTTAAAATTATTAAATTTTATAACATTTTTTATTGCGTTTTTTTACTGTTTTTTCTCATTTTTTTTTAAAAAAGATCTTAAGAGAGATAATTTTAATTTGAAAATTAAAAATAGGTATAGTTTTGTTTTTGTCGCATCAATTATTTTAATTTGAAAATTAAAAATAGGTATACTTTTTATCACATCAATTACTTTAATTTAAAAATTAAAAATGGTAAGTAGTGTATACCCTGGAATTTTAATTTATAATTTATTTTTAAAAGGTATATGTAAAGTATACCGTGGAATTTAATCTTTCACATTAGTTTTGGTTGGGCCATTACGAATACCCCCATCTATTTAAATTATGAAATTGATTTTGTTTGGTAAAAGATCTTGAGAGAGATGATACTAAAGAAATATTTTTATTTTTTAATTATTTAATTAGTGATTTACTTTTGTTTTTATTGCCTAAAATTCAGAAGATTTTTTAAAATGTTTTTCTAATATCCATATGAAGTAGATTCAATATTATTTAAATAAAATCTCTTATCATCAAACTGATCCAATGCTTTTTTATTTTGTTGTAAAAGAAATATATCACGTTTATCAGATTTTATATTTGTTTATTCTAAAATCTTTTTCTGTTATTACTGGATTTATTAATTTATTTTTAAAATCTTCTAACCTCATTTCATTTTTAACAACACATTTTTGAATTCCTTTATTTTTAAGTTTTTCGGATTCCTTATTAGAATAAACATTTTTCATTTTATAACCATATGATTTTGATTTTAATGCTGCAAATTCTATTAATATTTCACCCTTTATTTCATCTGTAAACTTTCCTAATACTTTTTTATTTTTAGTATAATCATCTTTTTCTAATTTTAAACTAGTAGGAAATTCATTTTCTTTATATTCGGAAAAATCCATCCAATCTTTTAAATCATTAAAATCTTCATAAAGATCATTTGTTTTTATATTCATTACAAAACTATCAGTATCTTGAAAAATCAATTCAATATCATCTTTATATTTTACTTTTAAAACAACATAATAAAATTCATACATAATTAGTTTAGATCATTCTAAAATACAAAATCCTAAATAAATTGGTTTATCCATTTTTGTTTGATATTTTTTTAATGAATTGCCATCAAATTTTCTGAAAATATTTCTCTTTTCACAAATGTTGGTTTACTTATTTGTTTCTCTGCTTCTTTTTCATGTGTAACTAATCTTACATTTACTCTCTTTCTTACGTTTTCCATAGTTTTTCCAAAGAAAGAATTATTCATTAATTTATAATTATCTTTTTCAAAATCGGTTGTTGATTCTTTTCTTAAATTTGTATCTTTCAACCATAGTTTTTTTATAAGATATTATTTGATGAACTTTTGTAACCTTCATAAATGTCAAATAAAATTTTAAAACTTTATAATGACTACATAATTCTTTTTTGGTTTCATATCTAAAATTAATTTTGGAGCTTTTGTATGAGGTTGATTATTTGTTTCTAATAAATATTTTTGATAATCAGATAATTCTTCATCTTCAACAATTCTTGAAATTGGAGCTAAAGGATATGATTTACAATATTTTTTTAATTTATAATTTTTATATTCTAAATCAACTTCTGCTATAAAAACCTAATGTTGTTCCGTCTTCTGTTTGGTTTATCTCACATTGATTTAAAAAGTGATCAATTAATAAAGAAAAATCTTCTTCTGTAAATGTCGATTTATTTTTATAATCTAAATATTTATATTTAAAATCTTTATATGGTAATGATTGAGACATTGCATTTCCATAAAGATTATTTGCATCAATATAAAATAAGTAATTTGGTTTAAAAAATTCTGTTAATTTCTTTTTTGAGTTTTAGGTTTCTAAATATTTTTTTCTAATTTATGTAATTCAAAATAATTCTTCGATTTTCCTGTATATTTATTATGAGCTTTTATATATCTTGTTCTTAGAATTGTTGAAATTCTTCCTCTAATTCCTTTTTCAAATTTTTCAAACATATTTTGATCAGAGATTAAATCTAATTCTATTTTAGTTTTTAAGGATCCTAATTGCCATTTTAATCCATGTGTAGAGACAAAATGACAGGGATCTAAAATAAATAGTTTTCTAAATTTTTCAAAAATATCAGTTAATAACATCACATCTTGTTTAAGATATAAAATTGTATAATCCCAATGATTTTTACAAAATTTTGTATAAACTGTTTTATATCTTTCATATTCTTCATCAGAAATATTTGATTTATTTAACATAGAATAAAATGCTTCTTTTGGTAATAATTCTGTTCTATTAAATTTTTCAAAATCTGTAAAATATTCATATGGATAAATTCCCTTTTTATCTAATAACTTAAAATTCCTATCAGCAAATTCTTTTAAATATTTTTTATCATTTTTATCTAATGCTTTTCCTGCCCAATCTAAAAAACATAAAAGAAATCTTAAAGAATCTACAAATTTAAATGTTTTTTTATAATTCAATCAAATATATTTTTCATCTGTTTTTGGGATTAAATAAAATACATAATTTAAATTTGAAGTCTCTTCAGATGCTTTGCTTCCTAGAGTATCACTCGCATTTAAATTAATTTAATTTGCTAATTCTTTTATTTTTAAATAGAAATCATAACCAGATCCATTATGAAAAAATATTGGTATAGATTTTGAAAAACTTGCTCGAATATTATAATTATAATGTGCAGGACCTCTATAACTTCTACCATAATGATCATGATCAATTACTTGACAATTTAGACCTTCTGGATCATATTCAATTTCTTCTTTACAAAAATGACAAATATTATTTTTTATTATATTCTTATTGTTCTTCTTCTGTTAAGTTATATTGGATATTTATTTTTAAAATATTTTCACAAAATGGTTGAAAAATTATAAGCCATTTACAAAATCTTTTATACAATTTTTTCCTTTGAAAAGTTTTTTAGAAGTTTCAATTAAATTTGGATAATAAGAAATAAACTTTAAAAAAATACATGAAGGTTTTTGCTGAAATTTTATAAACGTGTTTGTAAATATTTTTTCATATAAATTTTTATTAACATTTTTAATATACATAATAATGTAATTATAATTATTTATTTCATTTGGATTAAAGCCTGGTTCGTTTAATAATATTTCTCGATAATTGCTTTTAAATTTTATTTCATTAATTGGTTCATTAATACATTCAATATCAGCATAAATTACAAAAGGAACTTATATTTTATATTTATAATTTGTAAAAGATATTTTTGATCCTGGATCAAGAAAAATATATTTTGTTGGTTTATTTAAAATACAAAAATTATAATCTTTTTCATAAGCAGATTTATTAATATTTATTGATAAACATATTTCTCAAATATAAATTTCTTCATTATTGTTAGTTATATTACGTTTATATCCAATTTCTTCATTGAATCATGCTTTAAAATCTTTAATTAAAATATAATGATCTTCATAAAATAATAAAGATATTGTTTTATAATTATTAATATCATGTGAAGAAATATGTAATGGATATGCTCTCCAAGATTTTCTTCATTCAATTTTTTTATCAATACATTCAATCATATAAACATTTATTCTTAATCCATTTTCTTTTTCAAATTTATTAATATTACATATTTTCATTGGCATATCTTCTACAATATATTTAAATTGATATTCATATTTCTTATACAATGTTACTTTTTCTTTATGATGAGGAATTTGATGATGTATGAAAAAACTAATTATACTCCAAATAAAACATTTCTTATCCTCGTTTTAAATATTTATTATTGAATGAGTTTGAAAAGGTAATGGAATAAATGTTGTTCCTCTTAAAATTTTTATATCATCGATTGTCCATCCAAACTTTCTTTTAATCTTTGCCAGGTGTTTTCTATTTCCTCTTCTAAATTTTATAAAATATTTTCTGTTTCTCATTTAATATTATTTATTGTTATTATTGTTCCAACAGCACATGAAGTTTTTAAAGTAACATATTCAGAATCAGTTGGATGAAAAAATTTAATATTTAAGTTTAATGAAATTTTAAATGGTTTAAAAAATCTTCCATCTTGGATAGGATAAAACATTGATTCTTTAATTTTAGGAAGAAAATCACTTAAATAATTTCTTAGATCATTTCCTTCAAAAACATCTTTGGAAATTAAATAGTTTTTTGAAGAATTATAAAATCTATCTTGAACTGTAATGTTATTTTCATTATTATAATTATTTAAATTTTGTTGAGAAATTTGTTGGAGCTGATTATTTTGAACATCTAAATTATTTGGATTATTCCCACAATATTTTTCATGAGAAATTCTTGCAGCAACTGCTCTTAAAATATCACCACAAAATTACATTGTTTATTTGGTGGTTGAACATTATTTAGAATATCTATATGTGATTTAGATTTTTTAAGAGAAATTAAACCTGCAAGTGTTCTACGATCTTTTTCACAAATGTCACAGTAGGTTGAATTCATTTTTTAAGAAAAAATTTAATTTTTTCAGTTAAAAATTTTTTAATTTTTTAGTAATTTGTTTTTTATTTTTTTTATTTAGTTTATTTACTTTTTTGATTTTTTTTCTTTTTTAGTATTTTTAGTATTTGAAAAAGTAAAAAAAGAAGTAGTAGGGAAAGCCATACTTCGAGGAAAGGAGATATTTTTTTTCTATTTTAAGGGAGCTTCTGCGACCGAAAAAGAGTAAAAAAAAATAAAAGTTGGGTCCTGTCCTCAAAGTATGGTTTTCCCTACTACTATGGTGTTTTGGTAAAGCAAGCAGCAATGGCACTAAAATGCAAGAAATTAATGTATTCATTAATTGAGATTCAGGAATGCTACAGTTCAATATCTTTATTAATTCAAAAGTTTGAAGATAGACATTGCTCGATTACTGAAACATGGGATTATCTTAATAAGATTAACTTTTATAAGGATCCATGTAAAATTGAAAAATACTTGATAAATAAAGTCAATTTTAATAGTTTTTGTAGGTCAATTTCCGTCATTTTATGGATCAAAATATTAGGTTAATATTTATTATCTTGAGGTCATTTTTTTTTGGGGCCCTAGTGATTTCTTTTTATACTTAAATTTTAATATCTTTATAATTTTTTAATTTAGTTACAATATTATAATTAAAACTTTTATAGATGAAATTCAAGTTTTAGCCTCTGCAAATAAAAACATCTGCAATATATGCTCATTATATATTCCAAATAGTATTATGATTCAGAATTCGATAAACCATTCAGACAGGAATGTAAAAATTTACCATTGTGGCAATTTTAACTGCTTATTTATGATAGATTTACTGGAAAAACAATTCGATTTAAATTTCCAATAATTTAGTGTTCAGCAATTGTGGGTTGCCTCAATCAGCTTTGTTATATACATCTTGCATTCGTGTTTATACCCTTTTAGTTCCAGTCTTATCTGAAATCAGTGATGTTTTCAGCATGGCCGATCATCAGGTTGTTGCAGGATTTCTCTCCAAATCAGCCTATAATCGTTTGCAGACCGATGTAGAGAAGCATTGGTGAATGCAGTCGTTGAATCGTGTATAGCGTTTGGAGTACTTTTTAAAATCTAAATAGAACCATCATTCTTTATCATTTAAAATTACTGTCTTTATGTCTGCGGAATATTACAATTAAGATGTCTTTCACCCACTCAAAAATATCCCGATCAAAGTGGAGAAATCAACCTTTGTTCGACTCTGTTCAATTTAACATCGGTCGCTTTTTAAACTTGTAAACAAAAAGAACATGCTTATGACATTCTCGAGTGCACAACAGAATCGTTGTTACGGTCAGTTGATGATGATTGGAAAATTCAAAAACATCTGATAATGGCTCGTCAACAACTAAAATCTCTGGTATCCTGAACAAATTTATCCATGCCGACAGTCTTTGAGCAAATCTAGTGTTTCACTGTTAAACACTTCTGGTGGTCTTTTTTCTTTATGAGTAGCGATACACCTTATCAATTTATTCAGCAGGTGCTGTGGATTTATGTTCAGAGATGCCAACAAACGGAAATGTTCAATTTCCTCAAAACGACCATTTGGATCTCAGCTGTTTATTGAGACCATTGACATCCAATTGAGTTTTGTAAAGAATTCTATCATACAGTTTCACTTGATGGATGTTGACAATTCTGGATTTTTTAATTATTATAATGAAAAAATTCTAATCTATCTAACTATATCAAAGATATATACAAAATGTAAATTAAGTCGTAAATTTGGTAGATTATTTAAATAGTTACATAATAATTAGAATGGAATTTTAACCAAATTTTCTAATTTTATCTCGAAATGAAGATAAAGTTAGAATTATTGGGCTATTAATTGAGACAGCCTTTTCAAACCACATGGATTGGTGATCGTAGACCAATCTCTACGATTATATAAGAGACGGCTATTCCCAGAAAGCTACCCAAAAGAAAAGGCGAAACATTTCGAATTGAAGATGAATTGCCGAATTGAGGATTTCATATTATTCTAAACAAGAAAAAATAAATGTGAAAGAAGAAATAAGAAATACACTTATTAAATTTAAATCAATTAAATAAGTTGATAGAATAAAAAAATCAGGATCAGGATGAAATTTTCTTAATATAAGATCACTTAGACTATATATCTTTAAATATCAAAGTTTAGTTGGGTCTTTATATATAAATTACCATTTAATTTATAACGATATATTGTTAAATTAAAAAATCAATATTTAAAATGTTTTTTATTTTGTTATTGCTTATCTACATCCTGCAAAAACTCATCGTGATAGAGTAAAAAATTATGTTCCACATATGAATGAATTAAATTTAAATGATATAAATTTTCCAATGAAAATAGAAGATATAAAGAAATTTAATAATCAAAATAATATTAGTGTCAATGTATTTGAAATATCAGAAAACAGTAAAAATGAATATAAAATAATATCACCAATTCATATTGAACATTTTATGCTTATTGAACTATTAGAAGAAAGAAAATGTAAATTTTAATTATAGTCTAGTTTGCATTAGACTTAGAATATTTCTAATTGCACAGGTTAAAGAATATTTGATGTCCAGTCCTATAATATTAGGTGACCCTGGTCAAACTGTACAATGTAATAAAACAAAAATAAATTACAATGTCAAAGCTAAAATCAAAATTGTAGAAAGCTATAATAACATATTAAAAAGAAAAATAAAAAATCGTCAAAGAATTGATAAAGGCAAAAGAGATTTTATCAATGAATTTATGTTTTTAGATTTTTTACCGTTCTCGTACCCCCAAAGTGAGGTTTTTTTAATTTGTTAATTAAATCAATTGTAACTAAGTACAAAATTAAATTTTTAAAAATTTTATAAAAATTATGATTTAAAATAAATATTAAATCAGTTTTTAGTTCTCATTTTTAGTGATTTCTTTTTAATTCTTAAATTTTAATATTTTTATAATTTTTTAATTTAGTTACAATATTATAATGAAAACTTTTATAGATGAAATTCAAGTTATAGCTTCATAAAAAAATTAATGCAATATATACTCATTAGATATTCCAAATAATATTATGGTTCAGAATTCAATAAATCATAAAATTTACCATTGTGGAAATCCTGACAATTTATTTATTATACATAAACAGATCGACTTTCAAAAACATCTTTTTAAAATGAACCATAAAAAGATATAATTTCATGGAAACAATTTATGATTATCATTATGCAGAAGTCCAAGCATACGAAATCATTTTCGTTTTCAATGGGGAAAATGGAAATATTTGAGAATTTGAGGGATCGGTATCACAGTATCAATGAAAAAGAAAATATAAAAACACAGTATGGAAGACCTAAATTTACACGCTCAACCAAAACAAAGAAAAGCTGTGTGATCACAACAATTTTGTTGCAACTTGGCGTATTCGGAAAGAGTGTTAAGAAAATATGTTACATCTGTCAATCTAAAAACTACCAAAGAACTTTTAGATAACCTCAAATCGTTGGTGAAATATCTCAGAGCTGTTTCACTTGATGGAAAAATGAAACTTATTCTTGTTTAGCGATGAAGACGATGGTAAAGTCGACTTAAAAGTCTATCCACGTTTCTTATTCAAAACATCTACTTGCCAAATATATAGAGAACTAAAATATTTGATGTTAATATAATATGTGATGAAGGTCACGAGATTTAATTTGGAAACCGATTTCAGTCCAAGTAGTGAGGAAATTGTTAACAATACAGTAAAGAAAAGGAACGGTGTGTTAATTCATTATTGACTGATACTGAAGATGTTAATAGTGAAGAACATATCCCCAGAAAAACGTTTCAATTTTCAAAACCATTATATTAAATAATAAATAGTAGAGAATCTAAAACATTAACTGTTGGAACAATTAATTTAGTGTTTAATCAATTTTTAGTTAAAACTAACTACAATTGCATTAAATAGATGACAGTATATAACTACTTTGTGATATTTGTGAATTAAATAAATGGTTAAATAAAGTTAATTAAATTTTCATTCATATTAATTTAATCCATAAAATTGATTTTCTAAGAGACTGATATCATTCGTTTTATGAACAACAAATTAATGTTAATTTTAGTTATTTAAAATTACTGCATTTTATTAATAAAATTTACAATTATTTATTTCATAGATTTTATCAAACATAGATTTTATCGTAATTTTACCTATTTATCCTAAATTTACTTAATTTTACGAAATTTTCGTAAATTATTTAAAATTACTCCTTACATAAGTTACATAATTATCTATTTAGACTAGATAAAAAAAGTGATCCTAGGGACGGAATCATCAAAGATAATTCAATTAATAAAATATTGTTATTTTTAAAATTTAATAAACCTTTGGTTTAATTAATTTGTCAGTGTTTAGAGATTAAATTAGTTGTATAACGAGGTTGTCAGATTTAATTCGTTCAAAATTTCTAATAATGAAGGTTATACAAAAGTTAAATTTCTTTATTAATTATCAAAATGCTTTTAGTAAAGTGTAATGCACAGTGACTAAAAATAGAATTTTTAAATTTTTCTTATTTTATTTATTCTGTTTACTACTTATTTATTTTCCAGATTTTAATATAATCTGCATTATTATAATTATTTTTCAGTAAATTAATATTATTAATTGATAACCAATGAAAGTGACTTTGGTAATTAATCTTGTTAATTAAGTTGTTTAAATATTAAAGTGTAATAATTAAGGGAGAATGAAAATGTTACTCTTTAAAAGTTTGTAAAATCTTTGCTACAATCAAAGAGGTACATCAAAATGAATATATTTACACGTATCAAAACTTTTAAGTCATTAATGTTTGAGAAATACTTACTTGGTACAAATACAGTAATTTGCTGTTTATCTGGATCTGTTTCTGATATTTCTGCCCAAAAGTGTGAAATGTGGTTAGAAAAAGGTATTATTCTTTATTTCTTTGATCTGAGATTTTTTTTAATATTTTTAGGAAACAATAAAGAGAAGATTGATTGGAATAGAAATTTTAGGTTTAGTGGTATTGCTTTGCTGCTTGGTCCCTCTGTACATTACTGGTACAAATATTTGGATCGGTTTATTCCAGGAGTTAAACTAAAAACCGTTTGTGTGAAATGTGTGGTTGATAGTTTAAGCTTCTCACCTATATATATTTCGTCTTATTTCTTGCTTGAGTCGGCCTTGACAAAGAGAGAAAGACAAAAATCAGACTTGGGATTCAATAAGCATGGATTTACTTATTGGATTATAGAAACGGCGCTAGGTACACCTTTGCAGATGGCTAATTTCAAGTGAGATTATATTAATTATTTAGTTTTATTTTTTTTGGTCAGGTATATTCCTTCGCGATATCGAGTTATATACGATAATTTTGTATCTTATTGGTTTGATACTGCTTTTGCTTACTTTTTTAATAAAGATTAATTTTTAAAAATATTTACACCCGAAAAGTTTTCCTATTTAAAAATAAATTAAGAGTGCATATAAAAATTAATTCGATTTTTCCATGTTTGTTTTTTCATAATCGTATCAGATGTCTTATTCTAAAATTAATTATTTACTGCATCATTTCTAGTGAGAGGAATTCGTAGCATTTTAAAACAATGAGTTAGATAATCAGTATTCCTTATTAGAAATAGTTAGTTAAAATAAGATATTAAAAAGTTGTCTTCGATAAGTTTGGGTTAATTTCTTGACTCGGTTAAGTATTTAACTCTAAGCGTTTTATTAAGTAATAATTTTAGGTAAAATAATATTTTTCGAAAAATAAAAAAATTAAATTTTCCTTGATTGTGAATGCATATTTTTTTTAATCACTAAAAAAATTGCTGTATGGATTTTAAAAATTTTCATAATTATTGAATTCAAATATTGATTGATCTATGAATTCGAAAGATAGTTGCAACTTTGGAAGAGAATTTGTAGTTAAAATATTCTATATGTAACAGCTGGTATAATTAGAGTTTTGTAAGCGCAAATTTGATAATTTGCGAATAATTGGTTTTTAAAAAATGTTAATTAATAAATCAAATAAAATAGGCTCGAAATTTTAAAATGTTCAAGTTATTTTTATCTACTATATAAGTTATGTATAATTCAGTTGAGTTCGCCAAAGGCACGAACCCTAGACTTCGAGATTACCATGAGTTAATAATTATAATTATATAATTAAGTTCTAATTTAAATAATACTTTTAAGGAAAACTTGAGGGTTTTATTATAATATTATCTCGCTGCCGAAATAATAATATTCATTATTTAGTGTATGAAATTTATACCTGACTCCAACTCTTAGTTGGTGCCAATAATAAAAAAATAAGTAAAGCAACAATTGTATTTATAACACAATCACAAAAATACAGAAGGATAATCAAGAGTCTGGGGTCACAATCAATGTCTAAAATGTTTCACAATCAAGCCACTCTTCAAAATATAATATAATCGAACAACAATAAAATCAAATGAATTAATAAAATAATAAGTACCTTTAATATCCAACAGTAATTAAAATATAATGTTAAACTCAAAATCTAATTAAAACAAATTACACTATATTAATCAATATTAATGTTTACTTAAAATAATATAAACCAAAAAGAAAAGGAAAAATCTTACTGTTTATTTTTCACTAAAACTCCCGAGTTATCGTCTGAGCCCTGACGGTTGCTCACCGATAACCCGTTGGTGGAGAATTTTAAGCATATTTCAATTACTGAATTCATAATAATACTTGGTTTGAAGAAAGTATCTTTTGGGTACTGGTTCTGTCTTCGTAATTCCGGACTGATCTCCTTTTGTACAATAGTATTTCAATGCTCTATCGATATTTTTCCAATAGGTCCGTGAAGTATCAAATCTTCTCCGTGGAATAGTATCAATTCTTCTTCTCTTATAAATTCTCTGTAAACCTTTTTCTGCTTAGCACGATTTCTGAGGGGTGAAAATATGCTAGAATCCCTCTGCTTATATACTGTTTAGAACTGATCTTCGTCTGGGAAATATTCTCAAAATCGTACTTAAAATCCTAAAAAAGTTTTTAAAATTCTAAAATTCCCTAAAAATTATTTTATGATGATCATTAATATTTATAAAATACCTCTTTTAGACTTCTTTAAAAATAAAAATTATTTTTGGAGGGTTGTTTTATTTCCTAAGTATTTCCAAAATAAAAATTTCTAGGAATTTTTAAATTGCTTCTCAAGTATTAATTAATTTTAATTATTAATATTATTATTCTTATCATCTATACATTTTTTATAATTTTTCTTGGTTATCTTTCCCAGGGGGTGTCTTGGGTAAACCCAACAATAATAAAAATAATTGTCCTGCTGTCGGGATACTAATTTATTATATGTTATAATAAAAGTAATTTTATCTTGCTGTTTAGATATAAATTTTGATTAATAGAAAATAGGCTTCTAAACGTAGAGATTGGTAGTCGGAGACCAATCTCTACAACTATATATAAAGCGAAGATTCTAATCAGAATTTCGTAAAAAATATTGCAAAAAGATTTGTTTGAAAGATTATTATTATTTATTTTTGATGAAGAAAATGTTATTTTTATTTTTGATAAGAAAGATTCTGAAGATTATATTTTGACTGGTAAACATTGTTAAAATGATCAATTTGCATCCGGATTTCACAGTAGTGTCAATCGAGTTTAGGAATCCCTACAGGATCTAGAGGACAACCCGGAAACCCATTGTCACCCAAGGTGAGAAGGGTATTTTATTATTTTCTTTTGTTATCTTAGATTTTGATTTAGTAAACTAGCACTTTGTTTATATATTATTCGATTGATATTTAAGTGATTTGCATGAGTATTTTTAGTGTATTTTAAACATTTATTGAGATCCCTGTAATTATTGATTTTGTTATTGTAAATTCTGATAATTGTAATAAAGTTTTCTATGATTGTTTTGATTAACTGGATGCGAACCAAGATAACGTTTTTTTAATGCTATTTTGATTCAATCCAGTAGTGTTAATACGGTAGTGTTACTATTCAAATAAATGTTAACTAAACTAAATTTTATCTTGACTCCAAATTTCAATTTATTTATCACAAAAAATCACTTCGCAATAATATCACTTTGATTTTATACGTTTTTGTAATTTTTCTCGTTTGATTCACTGTTTTGTATTCGTTCATTCCTGTTCTCAGCTTAACTTAAATTTTTTGTTCTGACTGCGGAGAATCTGGAAGATTGAAAGTTCCAGTTTTCCTCCATCGGTTAATCATTAATGGCAGAGGGGAAATCTTCCATCTTCTGACTTTGTATACGCAATAATCCAGCTCAACCTACCTAAAGTGAATAATTGACTCCGCGGCTCCCCTCAATGTCCTCTTCATCTCTGTGTGGCCCATCGCTTCCATTTTCCATCAGGATAACTAAGAAGTTGATACCAAGAGACATCATTAGAGTGAACAGATAAATGTTTCACCAAAGAAAACAAAAGACAGATAAATCGGTAGGAGTACGCTTAAAAATTTGAATTTTTAGCCCAGAGAGCTTTTGGACGAAAGGGTCAATGGACAAAGACAATAAAGAAAATTGAGGAAGATCAATTTTAATACCATTATGGCATTAACTGAGAACAGTACTAGGACTTCCTGATTAAAAAGATATGGATGAATTATTACAAAAAGCGAGAAGAGCAGAGATAAATATCAGAGGAAACCAACCGACTATTTGTAAAGTTGGAGGTAATCGACGAGATAATAGCAGATCAAGAACTATGGAAAACAAGAGTAATAATCAAGCAAAGGTAGCAATGAAGTTTTATAACTATCAGAGAACGGACATTTAGCAAGACAATGTCGAGTACCGAAAAGACTCCAGTGTCTCCAAAGATAGATATTAGAAGATGGTACAAAATGTAGGACAAACAAATTGAAATGAATTTAGATATTTTACCGTTTTTGGAAGCCAAAAATTCATTTCAAAAATGTCATTTTCATGTGGCATCCACTGATTGAAAATGTGTACCAGGTTAGGTTTACCGTTACCATAATTCAGTCTGAAGGATATTCAACGTCTGAATTACACAATCATTTAAAAGTTGAAACTGTATCAATTTATTAAAGAGAGATAACATGAAAGGAATTACAAACATCTAAAAATTCAAAAAAATCACAAATTTTAATTATTTTTCGAAAACCACTTACAGTTACTTTGAAGCAATAGTATCTCGATTTTTAGATTGTGTTCCTCTAGGAACATTTGAAAATTCAAAAGATCTTTATTTGTTAGTAGTGCTCATTTACAATCCAAACCTGTCTAAACTTTCATTTACTGATAAATTAATTCTTAATATTTATAAACTGGAAATAGATATTCCTGATACCGATCAGATTGACAGTAAGTTATTTCATAATTTCTTTAAAATTGCAAAAAATGATTCATAATTTTTCTCTTGAAACTTAAATTTTTCGATTTTTAAATTTTCTTTTCCTAATTTCGAAACATTTTCAATTCATAGCAATCGACTAAAGCACAAAAACATTTTCATTGGTATTCGTAAGATTGGTGTTAAGTCTTGTTAGGCTTTGGCTGGATTTCATCATTTTCCCCTCTTTTGAAGACTTCTCGGCTCGAGGTATTGTGGCCATAAAATATTTGTTAAATTTTTCCTTATAGACCACAGCTACAATTTGAAATTCTTCTTTAAGTGTGGTTGGGATTTGATTTTCCATTGTTGTCATTTGATATTTTCTTCTTGAAATTGTGGTTCCACTTATCGTATACGGCTTTATATATTTCCCTTACTATACGGGCTTCTTTTTCGCTCTTCAAGAAATAATCGGGTATTACCTTGAATTGCCGCAGCATAGTGTTAACTATATATCCAATTAAGACCTTTCCTCTTAATAATTCCCTTAATTCTTTTTTACATTGAATTTCATCATTTTGATTTAGAATATCTTTGAAATTCAGTCCTACTTGAGGAGTATTGATTTTTAAAATTCTCTTTCTTGGAGTGATAATTGAATTGATAAGCATTTGGTGGATAACGCATCAACGTTACACTGACTAAGTGTGTTGTGTTAGTTTTTGCATCTTTAGTTGTGGTAATGCTCATGATATGATGATCTGCCAAACTTTCCGTAGGGTTCATTATGAATGATTGACCATTATTAAATTAATGATGAACTTCTTGATTGTGGCTAAAGATGTCTCCATTCACATACTTCGATAATTATGATACAGCTTGGTTGTGCGTACGATTTGCACACCTCTTTTGTGCAGACAAAGACATGATCCGTTTTTAATGAGGATTGTTACTGGTGACGAGAAATGGGTCTAGTATAACAACAAGCACACCAAGCAATGGCTTTCGCCAAATCAACTAACCGCACCCATTCCGAAACCATCCCTCACTCTAAAAAAGGTATTATAGGAAGTGGTAATATTGCAACATGATAATGCAAGATCTCATGCAGCAAAATTAACCCAAGAAAAAATAAGGCAGCTAGACTTGGAAGTTTTACCACATCCCCCATATTCTTCAGATATAGCGCCATCGGATTTTCATATATTCCGGACTATGGAACATTCTATGAAGAATCAAAATTTCAAAAATGCCGATGATATTCGAACTCACCTAGCATCATGTTTTTCTTCAAAGGATACAGAACTTTATGACCGGGGAATTGAAACTCTACCAAGAAGATGGCAAAAGGTCTTAGACACGATGGAAATTATATAATCGATTAAAAATAGAAATAAATGTGCTTAAAATCTTTTTTGTTTTGCCACTTAAATAATTGATTACTTATGGGTACTCCTAATACTTTGGGAACATCAAAACTTTAACAGAATCGATCAACTGATTTTTAAAAATTTCACAGAAATAATAATAATGATTTAGAATTTTTTTTTCAAGTTTTCATTCAAACTTAAACAGAAGTTTTGAATAGTTTTGACAAGCATAGAGAGAGATAAAATAAAGAACATAAAAATCATGATGAATTTGACAACGAACGAAGAAATAAACAGTGAAAGAAAAACCGGAAATAATGTAATAGAAAGATCGAGTGAAGTTTATTTCGGAAAACAAATTATCATCAGAAAAGAAGACAAGATGAAAATAGTAAATAAAGTGAGAAGGTAGAAAAACATGGTAGGAACGAAGAAGAAACATCAAAAAACACATAAAGCCCAATGTTACGAGAGCTCGAATCCAGCGCCTGAGTAAATGACATATTGTAACTTTTCTCTGAGGGTGGACTTCGATTCGTAATTTGGTAGCTTGAGAAGGTTGAAGCACGTGGCTGCTGATGGTAGTCTTTTGATGTCGTTTTTCTTCTTGGACATTGTGAAAATGTTCTTCAACAAGGATCCGACTGTGTCCTCGGCCTCTTGGTCCTCATCGGAAGAATGAACGCAACGAATTGAGAAGGTTGGCTCCAGATATGAAAAGCCCAACAGCGGAGGTTTAGAGCAACTAGTAACAAACTGTAAAGAAAATAATAACACGTAACAAAATTAAATAAACGCAGAATGAAAGTAAACCTTAAGAAACAAACCCTTTTCGGTCTCAGAAAAATCATTTTTCAGAATGTCCCACAACCAAACAATCACTTTGTGACCTGCGTGAAAGCCACCAGAGTAACGAACATTTTGCCTAAATGGAACAAAGATTCATCAATAGAGTCAACGAGTACCGGCTGGTATTTAATTCGCACTGACTTCAAATCATCGATATCAATTTTAGTGTTGCTCCCGCAGATCAAGGTCAACATTTCCGGAACAGAGAACATGTTGAACCAGTCTCTTTGAATAATAGAATAAAATCCGGATATAAATGCTCTGGTTTGATCGCGAATCTGCTGAAACATACGAAATCGTGCAATCATGTGTACATAGCTGATTTTGGTGTCATTGGTAACCGTCATATATCCACCACCTGGGCGTAAATCATGAGTTTCAATTTTACCCAATCGATCTTCATCATACGAAAAAGTTAATTCTAAATCACTCACGTCCCCTTCATAGTGCTGAATAAAAAAATTTATTTCTCTATATCTATTTTTTTGTAATGATTATTTATTTTTATTGTATAAATCTGAATTAAAATCTAATTAATTAATATTAAATTATTTAATTAAAATTCTATATATTAGGTTGTTGGATTGGAAATGTATTTTACATTTCAAAGACAATTTCCATCATTACGGCAATGCCAGCATTGGTTTCAGAGCTTCAAAAATAGTAAAGAAATCCTGGAAGACGAAGTGCATGGGAACCTCCAGAAATTGTTGACAATGAGGCACTTAAGGATTACGTCGAAATGGATCCACGTAAACAACAAGAGAACTTTGGGAGAAGTTCTGATGTTATCATCCAATCTTTGATGATCACTTGTACACCATTGTACACCCTAGGCCACAAATTACGAAAGTCTATCAGAAGAAAATTGAGGAATTGAAGTGGTAAGTTCTTCCTCATCACCCATATAACCTGGAAATTGCGCCACCGACTGCTATTTATTCAGGTGCATGCAAAATGTTTTGCCTGGAAAGAAATTTAAAAACCGACAAGAGCTTGAAATTTGGGTGTCCAACTTGTTCGAGTCGTGACAATCGATTTATTTAAGGACATTTATTCTTTACATGAACGTTGGGGACAGGTCATTGATCTCTGTGGAGATTATACAGTGGAACCTCTATATATCGACAATTTGGACGTTCCCGAGTGGTGTCGTTATAAAGAGGTTTAACTGTATATTGGATCAGTATCTTATTGTTGTTTATATATTAAATAATCTTTTTAAGAAAAACGACATTTCTAATCCGATAACCTGATATTATAGCATTTAAAATGGATGTTATTATTTCAATTATTGAATTGATTGTACATTTTATAATTTCAAGCTGGCCAGAGTGTAATTTTATATTAATGGGAATTCATTTTACAGACATTCCTAATCTATCATAGATTCTGATGAGATTCTTAATATTAGTATTAAAATACTTGACATTTTCTTGCAATTTTTCTTGTATGCATAAAATTATGTGTCACAAGTACGGACACCAATACTTAGATTATTTTTAACGTAAAATTCCTTTCTCAAAAACGAACCAAACATTGTGGAACTTTACTATTTATAAACAAACTAAAAGTTAACAAAATTTTGTTTTGACCCTTTTGGAAAATGTGAAGCATGTATTGTGAGATAAAAATTGAATACTTATCTATGTAAAGAAAAGAATTTTTTTCATTATAGCATAAAGATTAATTATTATCATATATGTGACACATGTATTTTACTTTCTTGCCAACGTGTTATTATAATTTAATTTATTAATAATATGATTTAAAAATTAAATTTCAATTTTGAACAAAAAACCTTATTAAATACAATCCTTGTTACAATTAATTTTCATAATTGTTTACTGAAACCAAAACCACTTGTATCCGGTGCTTCCTCAAACATAAGATCTATGTCGAAAGTAAAATCTACCAATAATTTTTCAAAATGGTTTTGATATGAGACCCACTTTGAAAATAAGAGCTAAAAAATAATGAAATTAACTCGACACATAACCTGTTTTGCGAAAGTTAGATATGTGCTGCACACAGCAATGAGCTATATTTAGCTAAATTCTTCGTTTTATTGTTGATATTTGCACTGGTTCATTTTAAGTTGAAAAGCAAAGATTTATTGACGCCTGTATTTGAATTTATTTTTGGCATTTGTATCTAAAGTAAGTTTCCTCAGTTTTTTTTATCTCTAATATAAGAGCCGCACCAATTTTGTCCATCCATGTTTTATTGACAATGAATTTTAAAAAATAATAAAATTATTAATATCGATTTTATTACTTTTCAAAATCTTCAGTAAAATTTTTCTGCGAGAAAACATGTTTTTAGTCAAATATTATTTTCCATAATGACTTATTTAAACTTTAAAATATTGATAAAATTAAATTCTCGCGTGATTAATTTAGATAATATTATTATAAGGTTATTGAGTAATTGTTACTTACTTTGACATATGTTAAACTCTTATAAAGATCCTTGTCAAGAGTAATTAACTCATCAATAAAGCTATACATGTTTGACTGTTCCTTTCGTAAAATTTGCGTGAGGAAAAAGTTGGCAAAAGGTGCCTCAATTAGAATTTCCTAAATATCAATATTTTAAAGAACCGAAGAAATTGATAATAAATAAACTTCGTAAATAGCTTTAGCCATTAATCGGCCGAGGAATTGAAAGAGAAGCAAGTGGTTCTGCTCGTACAAGCCCGACAACGGCGATGGATACAATCGATTATCGGAAGTGACGCAAAATAAATTTAAACTAGGGTTAAGTAAAGTCTTCAAAGTTTCTTCAAGAAACTCTTTAAAAACCCCGTCCAAATCAATACCCACTTCGTCCATACCCTGGAAAAGAGAATTATTGGCAATGTGTTACAAAAAAGGCAGTCCAAAGCTCACCAATTCGTTTATAAATCGTACGCGGATTTTTTTCTTAAAGTCATCCGGACTCACTTTCATCAGCTGATCATATCCGTCCTGGCACAATTTGAATTTAAACTTTTTTGAATATCGACAAAAAATAAAATGTGATTATAAAACAGCCGGCCACTTGTTATTGACATAAATATAAATAAAACTTAAATTTCAGAGTTAATAATGTACATATATTACTATTATTATTATTAAAAGATAAGTTTTGATTTTCTCAAAAATTCTTATAAGCACTGGCTTATATGCCGTTTTTTTCCTATTATATGCGATGGCTTTTTTTGCTTGTAAAAAAAAACGGCCCTCCAAATAAAAGCGGTAATAAATATAAATACTATATAAATAAAAACTATAAATATGCAATTATTATGCATGCATACATATCATAAAGAAATTATTAAATCAATCTTTCAAATTTTCAAAGACTGTTAAATGAATATAATTTTCCCATTATAAATAGCAAAATCCAGAAAAAGTTACACCGTATTATTCTAGTATTCTAGTAAGAAGTCAATTGTAGAAGAGTCTAGAGACAAGAACCTGTGTTCTGTTTATGCAAACCTATGCAAGTCGGCTTCATTCGAATAAAGCTTCGTAGCAAAAAACGAGAGATTACATAAACTTAGATCAAAGATAAACATAATTCACAGGAATTAATTGAAAGTGTTCAAAATCTTGATTTTTTTGAAGATATCGCAAAAGAGGACGCTTTAACTGTCTCTCGTTAAAATTCCCGTATCTTCTTTAAACATTAGAAATATTATAATATTAAAAGATTATATGACTTTTCAAGTAATCGGTAAAAATAGGCGGTCCTCCAAATATAAGCGGAGCCCCTTTTTTTCATCAGAAAATAATATAAGCGGTCGCTTATATGAAACATGGATTAAATTACATGAAAAATATTGTAATAAGAAAAACACAGTATAAATGTTCAATAATAAAAACATGGTTTCTTTCAGTCTTTGGACTGATTGTTACATTAATGAGTAAAAAAATGTTGAGTTATCAAAAGTTCCATTTTATTAATTTAATTAGTTTAATTAATTAATTTTATGAGATTAATTTAACTTTTAGAAATTTTTAAATCAATATTTATCAAAAAAATGATACTAAAAAAATATTCAACCAGATGATCGGATTTCTTCATTAGTTTATCAATGACAAAATAAAGAAGCCCGCTAAGGACAATGATGAGAAACGAGAATTAATTAAAAATTGTATTTTTTACCAGGAAACACAGCAAATCCCCTGCACTATGAGAGAAACCTCTCATTGTAAAATGCCCAATAATGGATACAGCTTCATTCAATCAACCAATCATATTATTATCTGACTTCTTTAGCCGCAAAAGAGTTTCATAAAAAACCGAATATAAAAATCACAAAAATGATAAATTCATGTTACTTTTTTAACACAATCATTTTGTTTTACAAGTAAATAGATTTCTTAATTTTATTCTGTTTGCTCAAACAAAAAAAATCTAGAAAATATCATCAATGGTTTTCACATCACTGTCAGCTGCATGTAATTTTTCAGCATCATCCAATTTTCAACTTTCTGATGATATCTTGAGTAATGAGACACCTTTCATGAATACAAACAGTCTGAACTTTCCAAGACCTAATATGTCATATAATGCTGACTTTCAATTATTGGGTAGTCACTATAACGACACAACTGATAATATTAGTAATAAAGCTAATTCTTCAATAGATGTTAATTATGATCAAAACAATTATCAACATTTTTCATTTTCATCAAACATTTTGGGTAATTGGAATACCAAAAGATCTAACTATTTTTCCTATAAACTCAATGATATGAAGCAATTTTATAATCAAGAGATCCCCCTTATGGAAAACTCGAATGTCGCTTATAATGATAGTGAATACTATCCATCAGCTAATCTCGTTAATAATGATATCGATTCAACAAACTCGTGCAACATGTTTCCCCCATGTATGAACATCAATTTATCAATGAAAATGAACGTAGATCTTGAAGCAGCATATACAAGACATAACAGATATCCCTCAAGAAACTATATAACCCAATTTTGTCAAAATTACCCTTTACCTCCAATCGATATTTATAAGGCTTCTCATCCTAAGAAACGGAATGCGGTTGATCCGTTTCCATATTCTCTTTCTCATAATCAGTATTCAGATAATGAAATAAATGCACAATTAAATTCCAATAGCGCAACAGTAATAGATGAAAGAGTGATGTCTCAAATTTATAATTATGGACAATTCAATAATTATCAAATAAGAATTCATCCATTGCCCCATACAACAGTTCCGATATTGAAATATCAAAATTCCGAAAATCTATGTAAAGAAGGAAACCATAAAGACTTGAAATTAATATCTACGCATTTTCATTTATATGAACCTAACCAATGTCACTTGTGTAGTAGATCCTATGCTAGACCTAGTACATTAAAAATTCATATGAGAACTCATTCGGGAGAAAGACCTTTCAAATGTATTGTTTGCTCTAAAACCTTTTCTCAACTTGCAAATTTGACGGCTCACAAACGAATTCATTCTGGAGAAAAGCCATTTTCATGTCATATTTGTTTCAGAACATTCTCACAAAGTTCATCAGTAACAACTCATATGAGAACTCATTCTGGTGAAAGACCGTACCGTTGCCATCGGTGCAGTAAAGCCTTTTCCGACAGCTCTACCCTTACTAAACATACAAGAGTTCATTCAGGTGAAAAACCTTATAAATGTAGAATTTGTTTATTAAAATTCTCCCAGTCTGGAAACCTTAATCGACATATGAGAGTTCACCTTAATAGTATAACATCATCCTGTGAATCTTGAGAGCATTTGGAATACTTTATTTATTTATTATTATCACTTTCAATAAAAAATAGTGATTACATTATTTCTATTTGTTCAAGATAAATTTGAATAGTTCAACCAATTTCGATTTTTTACTAAATATTGTTAAGGTAATTAAAATATTCTAATAATTTACCAGGTCTTTTCTTTAAATGTATAAATCTAATAAACAAGAAAATCAAGATTCTTCATATAAGTTTTGTATGATATACTTTTGATAAAAGAAAGGACAATCCAAAAATGATTTCCGAAAGTCTCCAAAGGTAATAAATATTCCGCAGATGCACTAGACCCCACGAACAATAATAAAGATTTAATAGAACTAAAATATGTCAGTTTTTGCATGTCTAAATACTGACATTTATGAAACATTTTAATCAAAATAAAAAATGGAAGAAAATAAAAGTGGAATTCGGAAAGAAAAATGTTAGGGGTTTTGGGCCTGTCAAAATATTATTAGGATTTTATGTAAATCTAATTTTAAAACAATACTTTTAGTACAACAGACAATGGATCCGGAACGTTACTTGAATAAATTTAAGAACACAAATGAATATAGAAATAATAGAAAGACAATTTCCCACAATCGAACTAATTTAATTAATTAACTACAAAATGTTCTATCTGCTAATCTGTAGATCTCTTAAATGTTATTTATGCTCATTTTCTTATAATCTATTGGACGAGTCTCAATTCTAAATATTTATTACTGTATTGCTCTAATCCATGAAAATGTTTTATTTTTAGATTAAAACCACTTAAGGGTTATAATGATAATGATTAATAATAATAATAAACAAAAATTTTGACTAAACAATAAATTTTTCCTTTCATTGATTCGTTAGTTCATTCCTACTCACATAACCAAAAAAACTAATATTGGTTTAAAAATCGAAGTTAGATCAGATCAAAATGTGTTCAAGAGATTTTTTAAATTATTATTTTAACTTTGGAAAATGATTGATGATAATGTAATTTATAAAAAACAAAAAAATAATTTCATTGGACAGTTATGGGAAAATCTGAGTATTGGAAACACTGGTAGGTAGTACAAAAATTAGCAATTTAAATTCTAGTAAGTTATAATTTTACAGTTAAAAGTGATTTGTATTATAATGTGATAAAATTATAATACAGTTTTAAATAAAATTAAACTAATTTTCAGATAATAGTCTTCCAAGAATTTTACAGCTTATATCTAACTCCTGAACCTCAGGTTCATATCACTAATCATCTTATATTTAACGAAATAAAAGTCAGTAAAGTGTGAAGAGTAAATAGCAGATGGTCTGACATTGTTTAGCTCCGACCATAAGAGCTGATAGTATAATTTACCAAGACATCTACGGTTCTACATTAAACTTGTGAATTTTTAAACACATGAACTTTAATGGAATGGATAATGAGAGCCGTAAAGAATCATCTCAGGTTTGTCTTCTAACCAACCCCGTAATACTTAACTTTCTGAAGCAATCGAAGAACAGTATATACCTACAGTTTTCTGACTAACACAGATGTTTATGAAAGACGGTGTTGTTCTGAATAAATTACTCAATTGACATCACGGAATTTATGGTTTTATTGACAGCAAAAGTTGGTAAGATCTCAGGGTCTTTGATCTTTAATGGATTAATTAATTAGTATTAATTTTAGGATTACAATTTTTCACTCTTATCATTACTTTAAGTTTTTTAAATAAGTTAGTTAAATATCTGTCTACTAATATAATTAGACGTTTCATGTCTTCAATCTTATTATTATTAAAACAGTTAAACATTTTGAAAATATTAATAGTAGCCATAAGTTTATTTTTCAATAGATTAAGTGCTTAATGATCTTTTTTAGTACTCGTTTTTGATTTGTGTTTTATATCTGTTTATTTCTACTATTTGAATATCCTTTTTATTTATTCGAAAATTTTAAAGTCTTAATTATTTGTCCATTATTAAGCTAAAATTTTCATTAAGAAATTAATTTGATTACAGCTGATAATGTGGATTTTTCCAATGCATATATTTTTTAAAAAATTAAAATGTTTATTATTTTTCAACAATTTTAACATTTTAAAAATGACAAAATATTTAAAATTTTTTTAACTATTAGTAGATTGTGTTAATTCATATAACCGCTAGTTTTATATGGATAACATGTTAAAAATCATATAATAAGGCGATTTGATCACTTTCACTAATTATATTGAATAAAATGAAAATACAAATTTTTGAATTAAAATTCACTTCATAAATGATATAAGTGATAATGTATTTTTTAATGAATTATTTTACTTAAATTTTATGGAAAATAATTTTTAAAATTTTTTATTGGTTAAGAATTTTATAAAAAAATTGTTTAAATAATTAGGATTTATAATATAAAAAAAATTTGAAGTAGCAATGAAAGTAAAAAAGTTTTTATTTACAAATTAAATTATATTAAATTTTTCTAGCTAAATATATCATACCCTGCTTTGGGATCTCAAAAATGCATTGAAGTTGATGACATCCATAAATTAAAGCCTTTCATGGAAAAGCATGTATCAAACATTGTTCCAGCTGATTCTTTAGGAGAAGAATGGAAAGGATATTTATTTAAAATTACTGGAGGCAATGACAAACAAGGTTTCCCTATGATGAAAGGTGTTTTGACAAATTTGAGAGTTAGACTCCTTTTGAAGAAAGGATCTAAATGCTATAGAGAAAGAAGAGCAGGTGAACGCAAAAGAAAGAGTGTTCGTGGTTGTATTGTTGATAGTAACTTGAGCGTTCTGAGCTTAAGCATTGAACAAAAAGGAGAGAACGAAATTCCCGGCCTTACAGATACTGAAGTTCCAAAAAGACTGGGTCCAAAAAGAGCCTCAAAGATCAGAAAACTCTTTAACTTATCAACCAGTGACGACGTTCGTAAATATGTGATAAGACGAGAATTGCCAGAAAAAGATGGCAAGAAAGTAAGAAGCAAAGCTCCCAAGATCCAAAACTTAGTCACACCAATCACTTTACAAAGAAGAAGGAGAATTGCTGCCCTTAAATCTCAACGAAAAGAAAAGAAGATCGCTGACAAGGAAGAATACAACAAATTGCTTTCCCAAAGATCTCGCGAGGCTCGTGATAGAAAGCGATCAAGATCTCACTCAATCAGAGAGAGTATGACAGCTTAATTTTATAAAATATATTTTGGACTTTGAATTTGTATGTTTTTCTGAGATTTATTTGAGATTGTTATATCTATGTATTTTTTTTATTGTTATTGTTTTTTTTAATTAAAAATATACAAATATTGTTTTTAATCATTTTACTTTACTAATTAATAAAATAATATATGAGATTTTACAATTTTTTTCAAAAAAAATATGAATTTTTCAATTATTTTTTTGATTTCGGTTGAATTTGGATGATTCTTTATCTAGAATTGGATAAGTTGACAATTGAATGATGAAGAATCCGAAATTCTCTTAAGAATTGAACCATTTATCGTTTTTATAAGATACTTGGTTTCATACATGATATTATTTAGTTTGTTACATGTTTAGTTTGTTAAGTTCAGAATACCAGAATTTTTCGGTAAATTTAGTAAAAAAAAGGTGAACTGTGGGCAAATCGTAACAAAAGGAAATAGAAAATTTTATAAATCTGTGAAAGATTTAGATGTGGACGATAAGGTTGGATGTTTAAGAAACGGGCTTTCTAGATGTCAAACATGGGGTTTGGTAATAATGTTCTGCGGTGCTATACCTTGGTTTCTGGTGGACGAATCTATATTCTGAAAGGTCATAAAGGCCACACTCTCTACTGCACTAGAGTTCGAAGACGGTTCTTCCTATCATAGAGAAGCAGAATTCGCAAAGTATTGCATTGTCCACCTACTAATAGCGAGCATGGGCTGGGTTTAGACCTTCCTGAGACAGGTACCATAACATATAAAGTGTCTACTATATAAATTCTTTCTAGTACTAGGGGAACCATAGATTCTGATCACTGTCACATTATTATCGTTGAATGTGGCTTACCCATATATCTATATATTTGAACTCGAATCTCGTTCTGAGAATATTGTGGATATTTAAATTAATTTTATCTGTTGCGTTTTAGCATTATGTCGTTTCTTAGACGACATACTTTACGGCCAGGGAAGCGTAAGAGTTTTTGAACTTCATCCCCATCTGAAAGATGATTTATTTATTATTTGATTAAGTTATAAATTCTGCGAAAGAAGCCCTAGTGCAGGTATTTCATGAAAAGGAGAAAAAATATTAATAGCTGAAAATAAGATTGACGTGATAAAAAGCTTCTCAAAATCATCACTAGGTGCGAACGGGATGACTGGAAAATCATCGATCCAAATCTTTTAAAACCGAACTGATCCTTAAACGGGGGAAAAATTCGGAATCCAACCTGGTGCCTTCTTGGCGGCCTAATGGTAATAAAGTAATTTTATTGTGGATGTTTTTTAACTTCTGTAAGAAAGTAACAAGATATAAAAAAATATTTTTCAGTAAACCTCAGTTTACGAAATTTTATTTATTCTCCATAAAATAGTGTTGACGACACATTAATATTAAGTTTTTACACGTGTGGTTGTTTAATTTTCTTATCTGACTCCTATTTGAATGTAAAGATAATGAATCAATCACAAAATAAAAAAGAAAACTCTTTTTAAAACTTTTATTGAATATGTTACGTTTTACAAAGGTTTCTAAATGACACTAATAGATCAAAAGATCAAAATGAACAAGTTAATTACAGGGTACCTTCAGTTTAAAATATTTACCCATATTTTGAAAAAGGTTAAAGTACAAATTTTATTCATAAAAGATTACAAAATTTAATTCATCACTAATGAATTCCTTATTACTGCACCTTAATATGAAACCTGTCATATAACGATAATATGGTGCACAATTACTTGGCGATATTATTATACCAACATTATTTATAAGCTTAATTAAAGTTTCTTTATCTAATGGACACGATTATCTGATGCTATTTTTCCACTTTGCAAACATATTTCTTCACAGATTAAGAAACGGTAGAAGTAAGAATAATAAATGACTTCTAGTTTCAATAATTTCTTTTATTTTTTACACCTTTTGAAATGAAACATCCATTATGATGACAGAACGCCCACGAATATCAATATCTTAAATCAATGAAATGATATAAACAACAAATGTTTCGTTATTAAAAGGTATTGATTGAATTTGATACCTAATAATATCTGTCATTGTGATGCACATCACACACAAACGTCTTCATCAATAGTCCTTTGTAAGAACTGAAAATATTCATTTGTCAATGGTTTTTTTCGGACCTCACCTTTTAGTTTATTATCTACTTTAAATATACCTTTAATTATGTAATTTTTAAAAATTACCTTTATTAAAGCATAAACTGCTGTTAATTTGGTATGTAAAACACCGGTTATTTCCTTTTAGGTATTTCTTTTTTTTCTATCTTGTATATGTTAAGTTTTTAAAAGCGGGGTTTACTTTAATGTTCTTTCAAAAACGTAACGTAGCTCGTATTAATATCAGAAGGATTTTAAAGAGTTGTAAGTGTTTTGGTTCAACGCTTACTGCGAGATCTAATCTCGAAAATATAAAAATGCTAACTCTATTAATATAGGTTAGAACTGGGCTCACCAA
>JBBMKC010083767.1:0-16989 GCA_037834085.1 Bipalium vagum | reverse complement strand
TGTAGAATCTCATTAGGAATGCAGACAAATACGATAAGGACTACAGATTGGCCAGTCATCATAAAGGCACATTCAATGCCCTGCAACTTCAATGCTTTGTAGGCCTTCCGAATTTTGGTCCACCAAGTGGTCTGTCCGAATAAAGTGAAGAAACTATGGAATATAAGTATGGAAGGAAGTAGTGATCAATTAAGGTGTGAAAATAATACAAAACTGACGACCTTAGGAAAAATAATGGTGATGGTTAGGAAAGAAGGAATATACCGAGAAGACGAATTTATTGTGGTGGACAACATAGTACCATGGATGATTCCAGGAATCGATTTTCAAAGGTTATTAGGTTATTAAATACGTCTTGGGTAAGATAGTTCAGAATATAGCTATACGACGGAAGCAATAAGAATCGGAGAAAATATGATCAAAGACAATGGCAAAGACTTCAATGGAAATATGTGTAACATTGAACCAAAGTTTTGAAGATTTATACAAACGGACGAAAGACTCAGGAAAGCTCTGATATAAATGCCAAAGTGGTTGATATGAGAAAAAGAGTACAGAATAATTTACCTATACTTATAATTTCAGTTGTGGTAATATTTAATCGGCAAGTCGATTATGACGAGTACTTAATCGACTGTGGATGCACACCCAAATAGAGGACTGAAGTGAAAAACCTCATTCAGTGCGTCACATATTAATTGCCGGGCCTTTTAAAATCAAAAAATCTTGATTATTTTTAAACTGTAATTAAATTTTCATAAAACTGATGAAAGTACAAGATATAAGAACTTATTTGAACAGCATTGTATTATTTAAATTAAGTTGTGATTTAACTAAATTTAATTTGTTTAAATAATTCATAATTTTTGTTGACCATAATTAATTGCCGCTCTAAATTGAATTTGGATTTTCTTTATCAATTTTAATTTTATACTTAAAATTTTTACAATAAGTGAGAATTAATAATTATAAAAAATATAATTTAAACTGTTTAGTAAATTCTTACCATGCCAAATTTAAGCAAAACGTCCGACATTGAGAAAGGGATGATTAAAGCCTACCACGAAGACGAAAATTATTTTATTATAATTATTACTATTCTTAATAAAATTATTATTAAAATAATTATTTGAATTTTATGATTATTTATGATAATTATAACTATAAATTGATATTATTTTTAAACATTATTTTATCATTATTTTTTTTAATTATATTAATTAATTATTATTTTAATCAGATGATTAATTTCAAATAATAATAATAATTATTATTATATAATTTTATCAATTCATCCTGTAACATTATTAATAAAAATGTATTTTAAAATTTTTTTCTGCTTAATCAAACAAATTAAGCTTTAAATTGTTTATTATAAAATTATTAATTAATTATTTAAAATAAATTATTATTTTTAGCTTTATGTTTAAATAAAGTCCGAAATTTTTGAAGAAAAATGTAAAAATTATTATTTAATCTCCTTAAGATTAAAACAAATCGTTTCATGTCAAAAATTCGTTTTAAAGTGAATGCTTAAAAGAATTATTGTGACATTTGGTTGTGGGGCGCGTAATATAATTTTTCGTGATTTTATTTATTTATGGTTTTGTTTTACTGCACCATATTTATTTAATATCAAATATCAATTTATTTGAGAGATCGTTTTCTGCTCTACGAAAATACAGTGAAGTTCTTACATGTAATTTCATTTTACTTAAATCTGACGGCTTTAAGGTACATTGTCAAGCTGATCAAGAATACCATTTCTGCCCTCTGTGTCAATTTTATTTTAATCAAGGTCAGAAAGTTGCAGAAAAAGTTCTGGAAATTTATTGTGTTAACGGAAAGGATTTTACAATTGCAGATCAAAGTCTTTCCAGACAGAGAGAATGAACGGTGTCTTCACTGAATTATCACGGGAGATGGAAAAGGGTGTTTGTATAAAAACTTGAGGCTCAAGAAGGAGTGGTTGTGTCCTGGTTAAATAACGGCCAGAATCCAAAGAAAATCATAATCTTAGTTTGGTGGAATTAAACCGGAGTTAAAGACTGGGAAATGATAAAGAAAACCCAGACAGTCGACATTATAAAATTGGAAAAACAGGATAAACGAGTCAAAGTCATTTTTCTTCAAGATAACGCGATGTTAACATACAGCAAATATCGTCCAAAGCACCATCCCAGATCTCGATTGAGAGATTTTGCACCACCAGTTGTATTCTTCACACATTACGTCGATAGATTTCTATATTTTCAGGTATTGGTTTTGAGAAGAAGGAGAACTTGAAAATCTGCTTGATTTTTGAGTAGATCAAACTGGTGAAAAGATGAGAGAAGCTTCTACATAATAACAGAAATTACATTATCGATTGATTTTTCATTATAATTTGTAATCAAAATCTTTTATTGCTTATCAATATATATTATTGAAAATCTCGAAGAATTATGTTACAACGTAATGAATAATCGTTCCATACCAATTGGAAAGTCATAAAAGACCCCGACCCCTTATTCAAATACTTCGTCAAAGAAAGAAATTCCAAAGAGAAATATCTCCATTAAAGTTTAATGAAAAGTCTTTTTCATCTACAGTTCAGAGAAAAGAGGGGGCAGGGCTGGAAATACTTTATAAAATGTAACAAAAATCTTTGTTTTTCCCAAAAACTTTGTTCAATAATAATCAACTATTTCCAGCGAATAATTGATCAGGGACTTCCATTGAATTAATTCATTAAGACGTTTGACAAATGATCACACTGACATCTTTCAACGAGACAGGGGGGGGGGCTTTATATGTCAGCTGAAAATTATTTGAGATGATCTTTGGATAACGAAAATTAAAAATCTGGCACGCACTCCTCCTTTCAAAGAATTCTATTTCTTTCATTGATGAAGAAAAAATTTCAGCCGTTTCTCCGTAGCCTTCGCCAGAAAATATTTGTTCAACCGTCAACCAAAAAGAGCGGATATTTGGAAATGTTTTCATAAAAAGTAATCTGAGATTAAAAAAACGTTGTGGTCATAAAATCGACCGGGTGCCAGAGCATAGAAAATCAATTGTTTTTTTAAAAAAATGGCGTCTGAATTAAGCTCAAAATTAAAGCCGACTGTTGAAAGAGTTTCTTTATATGTCTCGTACATTAGGAGACGCCAGACCGACAATGCACATTGAACTGATTCTAAGAAAGGTCAGAAACATCGACGGTGAGGCCGCAACCTTATTTGATTTTCTGAAAAAAACCGAAGGACGTTTATCAACCAGACCTTTTTTGGTATTTAAAATAGTCAGGAGTTATTGTGAGGGTTTCAAAGAAACAACGTTTGTACTAATTCTAGAATATTCAAAATATCCAACAGAACAATCAATAAATTTCTTCAAACGTGACCAGTTCGATTTCTTTGTTTCTTGATTACTTCACAAAGGTGATTCTTCTGGTTTTCCAATTCCGTGGACAGGTTCAATTTTGTCATTTTATTTTTCAAAAGATGTTCCAGTTATTCCGAGAGGGAATCAATGCTTCGAATCAAGTGCTCTTCTACTGACAAACTTTCCATTTCTGAACACAAACCTGTCGAATTATTTCATATCTGAAGAGTAAGGTGGTTGCCTTAGAATTCAATCCCATGTTTTTTACAAATGACCTATATCATGACTTGGGCAACCAGAATTTTGAGTTCATTTCATAGAATTTTGACTTTTTTGACCTATTAAGGTATTCTTACGCAATCACACATGGGTTTTACAAAGATTAAAATTATCTCCAGAGACAACAACAAATTTTCATTAAACAAAACTTTATCAATAAAATCTTTTGACTTGTTAACTTTCTGATCTGGAAATTGAGTTATGATAAATTAGCAGGTATTGTCGGATATTGTCATCATTCAACTGTCTTTCCTTTGTACATCATTTGTTAAGGAGTGAAAAGCTCCTTTCAACAACTCTTGATGTACGAGTTTTCTCATTTCCAAATCTTTATACAAAATTGAAAATGTTGATCCAACTGATATGCCAACAGCCTGGGCTATCTCGCGCAATTTGATTCGTCGATCATTAAGAACAATATCGTGAATCTTTGGAATAATTTCCGATGTTTTCACTTCATTTGAACGACCAGAAATCACCTGTGCTTGTATGGATACAACGAATTTCGGTGAACCGTTTATGGATCATCCAGATTGATGGTGAGGAGTCACTATAATATAAAATGAGTCGTAAATTTGTTTCGCTGATTATTTTACCTCTCAAAAAATGATGTTTCAAAGGGACTCGAAATTCGTGATTCTCCATTTTCATATTGATAATTGTTATTGACAACTTTGAAATGTGATATAATTAAAACAATTTTATGTATTTATCTGAAATTTTGGATTTTACATTTTTAATGTCCACATTGTATTAATTTGTATTACTGTATAACTATTATAAATATTGATTGATGTTTGATTTTTACAAAGAAATACAATGTCAATTTATTGATTTTTAAAGAAACAGAGTATTTAGCACATTTTTATAAAAGCCGGGGTCATACTTATAAATCTCCTCAAGAGTTAGTCTATGAAAATTAGATTAATTTGCGAAGGGGTTTGTTTATATTTCTTTGAGTAATTTGTGCAAGAATGTGTTTCATTGTCAAAAGTGGTTGCTGTGCAACCATGAGTCCCTGCAAAGATAAAGTTACCAAAAGGGTTATCGTGACCAAACATTTCAAATGATTTTCATTTAAGATTTCAGCTTACTATTCTAAAATCTATCCACTTTTATTGAATTGAACAGTTAAAGTCGGAAATCTCCTTCAAGAAAATGTCTTACAAACGTTTAGTTGATTCACAACGTCTAAATCAGTTTAATATATTCTTTCTTCATTCTCATTCTTTTATCTGTACTATTCACTTTGGGATCATATTATACCCCTCTCCCATTTAAAACAAAATCCACAAGAAAAAACAAACTGCAAAGCTGTTAATGATTAAAACAAAATATTATAGTTGTACTAATGTCATTCACTGAATGAAGAAAGCCCCCACTAAGTTAATATTGCAGTCTGTGTCACAGAGCGTTTCCCGCTTCTCCATTTCCCCCCTATTCTTAATTGCTTCCGGTATGGGATTTTAACAACATTTACTGCTTATATTGACAATTTATTAAGTTATTATAGGCGCACTAATGTTCTAAGGCACTTGTCATTCCCAAGAGTTGATTTCCTAAGCACATTCCTTGTTATTGTTTAATTACATCCAATTCATGGTTAGACAACCTTGTAATCCTGTGAAGTTTATTACCAGCAGGAGTCAGAGAAGTCACATTTTAATATGGGAATTTCTCTCATTATTATTTAATAAAATAATAATAGTAATAATAATAAAATAATAAAAATAAAAATTACCGATTAATTAATAGTTAACTTTCAAAATGAAAATGAAGCTATAATAATAACTACTATACATTTATTTAAACACAGCACAGTTTGTCAGTTACATATCGTTGGATATCCAATAACGTAAGCAAATTAGCAAGTTAACGGAATTAGGTTCGACCGAAAAATTTGATATCAACATTTTCTTTTAATTTTCCGGAGATAATCTTATATTTGATTGATTGGTTCTGTGGTAAACATTCTGCATCGGACACTTTTATTCTTTTAAGTTTGTTAACATAATAGGAAATATTTGATTCACAATTTAAAAATTTATTTCTAATTAAAACAAATAAATTAATATGAAATTTATAAACAAATAAAAATAATCGAAATTTTAATCTTTAATTTTAAAATTAATCATTAAAATAAATTATCGAATATTCGATTAATTAATCATCAACTTCCGCTGTCATAATTTTCACCATCATCTTGACCTGGTCGAGCAATAGACTTTAGGTACCACTTTCACTATTTTTGTAACTTCATATTATTATTTTATTTTTCATCTATGTCATAAATGATATTATAATTATGTTTTTATTTATTCAGAGTAACGTTTAATGATATTGTTTGTTCAATTGTTATATTCAATCCTTACATGGAAGGTCCTGCTGATGATCACATATATGCGACAGTTAACTCTATCAAGATAGAGAACAAAGTGGACCGGATGAAAAGTCCAGCCACAAATTTATCAGAAATAAACAACCAGAGGTCCTCACATGGACATCATCACTATCCTTCCCACCATGGTGCTCATACACCGCTATCGCCAGGACCAAACAGTGGTCATCAAATTCAGTCGTCTTCTGACAATGACAGAGGCGGGTATCACAGAGACGACCGAACCCATTCCCATTCTCACCATCACGGATCACGCAAGGTTAAACAGCAAGATCAGAACTATTATCTTCCAGAGTTGGTTCAGTTTTATTTTTGAGTAAAAATGAAACTCATATTAATAATAATAATAATAATAATAATAATAATAATAATAATAATAATAATAATAATAATAATAATTTAAGGTTTTATAATTCTTAATGAGTAAATTATTAAACTGTCTTCTTGGAAATGTGACCCTGGTTTTGAACAAGTTTGGTAGGTTGTCAACCCAAATTGGAGATTCGTGTAATAGAAATGTTACTATAAATAGTATTACTAAAAATAAAATCTGATATTTGCGCAATACCAAAAAACTGGAAAATTTGGATTGATACTGATAACGAAACGAAGAAGTAAAATGATACCAAAGGGGGACGACCGAAAGTCGACGAGGAGAAACAATTCCTCAACTGTTCTTCTTCAGCTTACTTTATTCGGTGGAGAAAATACGTTTGCCAGCGTTAATAAAGCATTGCAATCTGGACCAGCGGCTGGCTGGATGCCCATAAATCAATTTCGAAGTCGACGTCGTCGTTCAGCACTGGGCACGGCTATTCGTATTCCGTACGGCCTCTGTCCTCAGAGAAAAGTCGATAAATAATTCTGAAAAAGGAGTACAAATTTCAGCCTGATCACGACATTGGGAGATAAATCAAAATTTTAATTTTCATCTTTTCAATATTATTTTTCTTACCAGTTGCTTTGAATTTAGGATTTCTCTCATTAGCAATAATAATAATAATAATAATAATAATAATAATAATAATAATAGTAATTATAATAATAATGAAGATAATAATAGTAATAATAGATAATAATATTACATATTAATAATTGATAGAAATAAACAAAATAATAATATTATCACTATTACCATTAAAATAATATTAAAAATAAACATTTTTTTCTTTTTTTCTCGGAGGTTGTTTGTTATACTTTTTTTTAATGGTCGAAAAGTTGTTTGTTTTAGATGACGTTGTGCCTCCGCTATGTATAGATGACCACATCCATGACCTCGAAATTTATTCACGATATTAGTTTACATTAGTTTTGGAGCTTCAGTTCTGATTATTAATCAAATCCTTCTCTTTGTAATTGCAAAGATTACCAACACCCCTTCTTCTTTTATGGCATGTAATATTTTTTAAAAGCCCTTAAAGCTTTATGAGTAAAGATTGTTATTAACGCTCTCACATTCACATTTTTCTTTATCTTTCTTTGACTTAGATTCCTTGGCATTCATAAACTAATCCACAGTAAATTCTGTTGTTCTTTCAATTTTCCAATCTGGATAAACATTCTTTAGTAACCTTTTAATTTTATTCATTTCAACGTCGACCTCCTTATAGTTCGATGTTAATGATTGAACTCTGAGTTATTCCTTTCTCTCGACCATTTTTATAAGTTTTTTCTGTATATTTAAAATAAATAAAATAATAATGTATTATTATTAATGATATGTAATATAATATAATTAAATATGTTATATAAATAAATATAATTACTACTTAAAGTGGTAAATATTTAATTGTACGTACCACTAAAATATTTTAATCAAACTTTATTTGTTTTAATTCATTATATTACACATTTTTTTATTTAGTATAATATCTGCAAGTGTAATAAACAGTAAAATTCCAAACCATATATCTATTTAAATCAAATTGAATTTATACAAAGAATAATGTTAAAACAACAAATTCGGTGAAATATTCAATTGTGGGCACCAATAGATTTAGTCCTCATTTTATTTTACTTAAATCTTTAATATTTTATGGTTCCACCTTTTTGTTTGATAATTTAAACAAACGATTAGGTATTGATACAATTTTTTTGAATAACTTCATTATCGATATTTCATCAACATTAATCAATAGTTCTTCGTAACTGCAAAATAGTATCATATTGACGACCAGTTGCATAAGTAGCTAAGATGCCCCAGAAGTTTTTGATCTGGTTACGATTTGGATTGTAGACTGGTCATTCAAGTAAAGGTATGTGCTTATGGGAAGGCCACATTTTTATTTTTGGAAACATGTATTGGAGCGTTACCCTGTTGAAATATGAAATTGTCATCCACATTATTATCCAAATAATTAATTCAAACATCTTCTAAAAGTTCGGTATAATTATTTGACCTTTCTTTTTTAGATATATGGTATCCCAAGCCATTACATTACCACCTCCAAAATTTTGTTTTGATTTATGTTCCCCCTGATCACGCAAATCATGCCAATAATAACTATAGCTATCTGACACATTCAGATTAAAAAATTTTCGTCAGAAAAATTACTTTATCCCACTGTTCTTTGAAATTCATATATTTCCTAGCCCAATAAAGTCTAGCTTCTTTGTGATTCTTTCTTAGCTTCGGCTTTTCTATCATTTTCTTCCATTTATTATTCTTATCTTGGTACAATACATTAGCAATGTGTTGTTCGGTTACTGGTAATAAAAGTTTATGATTTATTTGTAGTGCACTTAAGCCAGCCTTTGTCGCTTCATATTTCATGTTGCATTTCTGATAGGAAGCGAGTTCTGAATTACCCTTTGATATTTATCTGCCACCATAGCGACTTTTTTCAGATAATTTCATGTTACACCTCTGACTGACCTGATAAATTTCCGATTTGAAAAATTCATTTTTTGGTTCATTTTAATTTGTAAGATTTCATCGTCCATTAATGTTTTTTCTCGATCACATGAAAAATATGAACAGAATTTATGTTGTACATGTCACTAAAAAATAAAAATTACTTTTATTATTGATAAATATTCAAATTATCGATATTTAGGTATTAATATATTTTAATAATGGCCTGATAAAACAAATCTTAAATTAAACGCGTCATCCTTTATGGAACCTTTTGCGTGAATTAAAAAATAAAATTTTCTATTAAATATTAGCGAAGAAATTTCTATACAAAATATTGCCTCTACATTATTATAACAATAAAATCCAGTCTCGTTACATTTACTATAATATTAGAAATACAAAATAGTCGTCATTTTTATTATACCTACAATTGAATATTTACCACTGTATCTTAATAATAAAAAAAATAAATAATAATATTATTATTTAATTTAAAGATAAATAATAAAAAATTATAATCGATAAAATTAAAAATTAATTTGTTAATAAATTTTAAACTGCACTTTATTATTAAAAGGAAACCCTTTCAGTCAAGGGTCTTTCTAAGAGAATTTTATCCATAGACTCTTTCACTTCCGATTTAGAATTTTTGTTAATAATCACAATTATTATTTGTTATTTAGTTTTTAAATGGTAAGCTCCATAAAGCATTTTCGTTCAGATATGAAGCAGGTATCAGCAAAAGAATGACCCCGATGTGGAGTCCAAGCTCTGATATTTCCAACAACTATCGAGACCAGAACTTGAACGCCGCTGCCCAACAAAGACAGGGTAATTGTCGGAGTTTCCTGTCGAATATCAATTTTTTCTCACAGGTCCACACCACTCGGCAACCCAGGCCGAAATCGAAAAGCTGGATGACCTTTTACAAGAACTCACACCTCGTCTCAACGATTCACCCTCGGAATATTCTCGGAGACGAAGACAAAGTTTTTCCAGTTCCAGCAAGATAAGCGCTTATGAAGGCCGAAATCGCCAGGACACTTTCATTCAAGGGTTCTCTCCGACCAGCCCCGTTGAAAGTCAAGACAAGAACATGATGATGTTCGACATTTACGACCAAAAGCAGATGTCGGCTTCTTTGGCTAGAGCGCCGGTGGTTGAGCGATCCAATAGTCAGTCTGATCTTGACCTCTTCCCGAGACAAGCGAGACACAGTAGCTGGCATTCAGAAGAGAAAAAGCGTTTGCAAAGAACGAGATCGTTACTGGACGAGAAGGACAAGTATCTCACTGAACAGCTACGACGAATTCAGGCCAGGACAGGACTGAGAGACTTCCGGGACATTCGTAATGGAAGCGGAATATCGCCTATAGGTCATGGTCCCGGAAGTAGTCAGCAGATACGAGGCGACAAATACTTTTTGTATAATAACAGTTCCGGGAGAGATATTTCGGCCGTTTCAGATTGGGAAGATGTTAGAATGTTCTCAGACCAAAATATGTCCAACAACGTCCGACGTGCCGCTTCCGAAATCGACTATCCTTTACGGGACGCTGTTGTAGAGAAAATCAACAACAGCTCTGTCACTGGTTTGGCGCCCCGTCGCAGGCCTCTTGTGAGAAATTACTCTGGTATTCTTTATTTATTGGGTTCTGGCATACGGAAATACGTCTCCTACATTCAGACAGGGAGGAGTTGTCGGTAGTTCGTCAGAGACATAACTCAGATAACCACGCTTCACGGAGTGGCAGTGCTAATCGTTCTTACAGTCCCATGACAAACTATCGCTATCTCAATGGGTCTCCGGCCCAGTCCGGAATCCCAGTCGATGGAACGGATGACATTCCTCTCATGCAGATTCGGAACATTCGTACCAACATCCATTCTACATCACTCGTCTCCAACCCCTTACTTAACCAGGAATCAGTGGCTGGTGGGATCAAACAACGTGAGGCTGAATGATATTTATAATATTATAATAATATTATTATTAATATCACTGATATCTAGTAATATAAATTCCATAAGGTCTGTTATTTATTAAAATATGTTTTAATATGAGGAATATACCACAAGTTCTGCATTTAGTGTTGTGCATGTTAAGCAAAAACAAAATTTGTCAGAGGTCAAAGTCCATATGAATAGGTCCTGTACAGTCTTAGAATACAGTCACTCGATATTTCCAAACTGTTCACCATGTGACATCCATTGAATGTATTAGCGCTTGGTTTTAGAGTGATCAACATGATCAATTCGATTCCTGAAAGCCTTCTGTTTATCTGTAAGTAGTCTAGCAACCAATTTTGTATAAACTTTGTTCCTTCTCAAATAATCACGGATAATTCGCGACAAAGTAACCCTTACAATAAAAAATAGCTTCCTCCATTTCATCAAAGGTTATCAAACATGGAACTCACACAAGCAACAGATTCATTTTCAGTTACTGTGAATGGTGCACAATCAAGTGATTCCCTTCCAGAGGCAAAAAGCGTCATAGATCTGGAAGGCACACAATGTCCAAAATGTATCGTTTGTTGAACAGCAGGTGCCTTAAGACGATAGGCCCCTTTTGAAGAGAAAATGTTCGTTAAAAAAATTAGCCATCACTTAAATGATATGACAGAACTAATGTTTGTAGCGACGTTTTAAATCAATACTGAAATTAGTCATACACACACACTAAACAGTCTGAGTTACTCAACTGACATGTTGATTTTATAAAAAGTTCAGAATTCTATAAATTATTAAACTGATGTCAAGAACTTTTTAGTAATATAAATATTCCAATAGTTTGCATGAACATAATTATTATTACTAATATTATTATCATAATAAAAACAGTTTCAAACCAATGATTCTTGCTCTTTCCGTCACTTGACAGAAGCTAAATCACAGTTGGCAGATCTTTGTCCCAGTGGAATTGTTCGTAATAAGAAGTAAGCACGTTTATCGAAGCGAGGATGATCACGGGCATCACTGTCCTTAAACTCCTACATCATTTTTATGAACACTGTTGTGAGAAATATTCCCAGATTAAAGTGAACGTTTGTGTTACATGTCCAACTGGAAAAATAATTCTTTAAAATATTAAATAAAACAATAATATAAAATATTAATCATAACAAAGATTAAGCTGGTATGGTTGTCATGGTAATGGTTGCTGAGTTACAACTTTTTTTTCGTTGCCATTTGAAATTATCGGAAAGAAGACGATAAAAATATTTTTTAATAAAAGGACTTTCCTAAAAAATAACTTAAATTTTATCTACAAATTTTAATTAAACTTAGATAAATAATAATAATAGTTGGGATAATATAATAATAATATTAATATTAAGTGTAAGCATTTCTTGCATAAAATTTGATTTGTCAAAACAGCGAAAATCGACCGTTATTTAAACAAATACTGTTTATTCAATAAGTTAATATAATGATTTATTTTCAAACGTATTTTATTTTTAAAAGTAATATTACAATTTAATAAAATAGATATTTAAGATTTAGAGTGATCTCAGTTTATTTAATTTAAAAGAAATTTCTACAATATGAAAATTATTTTATATTTCGTCACTTCTTAAAATGATAAAAATTTTATTTTTGGATATTGAAACCTTTTTCAGAAAAGTGTTAATTTTTATTTTTTATTGAAATTAGTCTCAAATTTTTCGAAGGAGTAAATAAAAATCAATGATGGTCATTAGAAAAAATATTTTGCTTGAATGAACGTTGTTTTTTAAAGATGGTAAACTCTTTACGGTTATTTTTTCTCGACTGAAAAATGACAAGTCTACATCCTTACAGGGGATCGTCATGCCGAAAGTCTTCCAATGTCCCATATCTCTCAAGTGAGCGGTCTCCTTTCTCCGACCCTGACCAACGCCGAACTATCGACCCTGACATTCGCCAAGCCAAAAGAAACCGACAGATCCCCGAGACCAGCTCTCGATGTTCCGATGACCAAGACCAGAAACTCCGGCTTCCAAATACGAAGTAGTAAACGTAATTTCTAATATAAACCGCCTTTAACGACGCTCTCCCCCAGCCGACAACTCCAACAAGACCAGCGGTATTTCTTACCACGACCCCGATGAGGCCTACCTGTCCAGCGATAGTTATCCGCTAGGTATGGAAAAAGTATTGTAAACCCCCTTTTACAAACGCGCGAAACAAAAAATGTCTTCTTGTGCAATTTTTTCTAAAAAGAAACTCAACATAAAAATTTTTCTTTCAGGGATTCTGTCAAAAATAAATAAAATAATTCCCTTGGAACCTTACAAATCGCAAAAAATACATTTTCCCCATTTTGCTGCATCGGAGAGAAATCTTTTTCACTTGGAGAAATTCTCCAAAAAAAAATATTTTTTATTCCAAAAAATTATTTTATTTATGTTAGAATAAAAAATAATAATATTATTATTAATATAGTATTAATAAAAACAGTAATATTATTATTAATAATAATAATAATAAATAATAATAATAATAATAATACTGATAATTAAAATATTTTTATAAAACAATAAAAAATAAAAATCATAATGAAAATATAATTAATAAAATAATAATAATTTTTCTATTAATAATAATATTATAAAGATAATAATAAAAATAAAATTTTTTTAATATTATTAATAATAAAATAATATTATAAATAATAATAACATTAATAAAGAAAAATATATCACTGTTAATATTTATTATTTATTTACAAAAGATCGTTAATGGATGAATTGATGATAAACATTTTGATAAAAATGTTTTCCCTTTTCCCTAATTTTTTAAATTAATTTTTTGATGGGCAAAGAATTTTAGGGCTTTTGGAAAACATTTAATTTTTTAAATTGGAAAATTGGTTTTAATTTATTCAGATCGATAAAAGTTTTTTTTCATTTTTTAAAAAAATTAGTTTGTTTAAATATTATCGATAAATTGTGAATTTTTAAAAGTATTTTTTTCATTGGCATTTTTCATTAATATTTTAATATAATAAAAAGCCAAAATATTTTGCAAAAAATGACAAACGAAAAAATTATGAAAATAACATTTAAAAAATTATAAAATATTATTATAAATAAATAAATTCATTATTAAAAATTATTTTTCGAGGAAATGCTTTTTATTGACAAAAAATTTTGATAATATATATTTTTATGAAACATGTTTGGATTTTTTCATCAGTTTTTCTTCAGTCATTAATATTGATAGTATTATCAATTTAATCCATTAAATGATTCTGGTTGGTTAAAATTATTTTGATTATTGTTTTTTTCTTTGCGAAAAAGTAATGCAACATTACTTTCCGAAAATAACATTTGTTTGGAACAAAATTGGCCATTTTGAATTTATCTATTATTCAAACAATGTCGGTTTAAATAAAGTTAGACTGTTTTTATTGAGTTATCGATATATGATCATACAAATAGTATTAATAATGAAACGATGAGCCGACGACAGGTGAACGCTAAAAGACGAGCTACAAGCAAAAAGTAAAATTGGACTAAAACTTAGAAATTATACTGCAAGACGGAAAAGGAAGAGTTTATTAAAATAAAATTTTGCTTTTTTTATAATACCAATTTAATTTATTCACAAATTTGACTCATTTTTTGACTCAAATCGCATTTTAAAACTTTTTTGAAGCTCTTCAATATCTAACCCAAAACTTGGTAATGATGGTCAATGTTAATGAGGTGTACAAGTATATTTGTAGAGTTTATAAAATCAGTGAAAAGAAGAAAAATAAACGAAACATTTACTCTTGGATTGTCGGTTAACCTTGTACAGTTTTTAGAAAATTTCGGAAGATTCGAAAATTCTTATTTTGAACAAAAGCAACTGTACAATTAATCAAAATATGGTCACCATTGTTTTTAATGATTTCCTCTCATGTTGCTTATCAATGCCACGACGATCTGCAGTCCAAGAATCTAAACAGTCATCAATTCTCATTTTTAACAGAAGCGTCTTGTAAATTGTTTGATAGAGAACGAAACAAATAAAAATCTGAGGACTTCAATTCCGGAGAATTGGGAGAATGATGCAGTTGGCCTTCCTTTTTCAGATTCATCATTAACCTTGATCTAACTAACCATCCTTAAATTTCATGCGCCAATGAAATATTAGTGTTTTCCAATGGGATTCTTCACTGTTCAATCATGCTGAAAGTATTTGTCATGTCTGTTTCACAGGAAGGGAAAAACTCAATGCAGATTCGTTATTCAGTTTACGCATTTAGTTTAAAAATGGAAGGCCATTGAAATATATCATTTAAACAAACATCATAACTCATAAAGTAACTATTAATATATAATAAAGTTTTAAAAGCAATAAAAAATAGCAGAACCGATATGAAAATGGCTATATCTGATACCCTCAAAGTTTGAGCTGGTTTCAAATAAAAATCCCGGAAATTTTTTGATCCCGGTAGTTAAATACATATATTTCTTTCACTGGTAAAACTGAAAAACACTACAATTTTAAGCATCTTTCAATAAAAAAAATTCTTGTTATTAAAATATTTAATAATATTTATGAAAGAAATGAAAAATAATAAAAATCCAATACGAAAAGAATTCTCAGAAGATCAAATGAAGTGTGAAAGGGGAATTTTTTTCCTTTTATTCAAGTCTTCCTATGGCATTTTTAATCATTTGATAAAGAATATAATTTACATAATAAAATAAAATATTAAAGAAAATATTTCTCTCTTTCAATCTTTTTAAAACACTGAAAATTTTTCCAAGTACTTTATTGTTACTAAATAATAATAATAATATTATTATTATTGTATTATATTTTAAAATTTTTATTATAATTATTTTATTTCTTTAATTACATTAAATTATATTATAATATTTATTATATTAAGTGTACAAGTTGAAAATGAGGATTTAATAAACGATATTTCCATTTATTAAAATCAATCGTTTTAATATTGATATATATTTGTTTATATAATATTTCTGATGCGCTTTAATTCCAAATATGCCCGACCTCATAAAAATAATTGTACTATATATATTTTTTATTATAATGATGTCCAAAGTTTTTGTTTCACGGATTAATTATGTAAGTAATAATTCTTCTCGGGCCACTTATGAATAAATAACGTCGTTTATTTAGGAATAATTAAATTCAAAGTTTTTTATTACTTGTAAGAAGAATAAAATGCTCATGTCAAATAGAGCATCATCAGTAGTCCATAAAAAAGTCGAAGATGTCTGTGAGAGCCAAAAGTGAGGTGTGACATTGATTCATATTATGAATAATGGTACCGTAATCGGTTGTGTTTTGAAGGTGTTAATTATTATCGACCGCTGATCTTCATTTGTCAGATTTGGTCCTAATCCCCTTTTGTTACTTGTTATAAAAGAAAATTTTAATCACACATGTAAGTACTTTCAAAGAATAATAAAACCTGTGCCAAATCGTTTCCCTAAAATTAAGTAAATTCAATAAAAGTGAATGTACAAAAATGTAATGAAGGGTATAGGTTTATGATTTGACGCGACATCTATGAAACTGAAAGACTAAATACTTTATAGCCGAACGAAAATTGACTTTATACGGGGCACCTCTGATGTCACCTATCGTCAACATCGAATGGTAGACCTTTCACAAATAGACTAATTATAGACGAAAGAGCAGTCTGGCCACAGATCCTCAGAATAAGAGAAAAAATTAATAAAAACTTCGTCATCTATCCAGGCATCCATCAGAAATTTTTTTGGACGTCGATTCCTACAGACAGATAGTTGCATTAATGTTTGACTGCTATTACTAAATCTGTTTGCTTTGCCCTGGGGACCGTTTCCTGTCATAATGGGAGACAGTGCAGCGACCCCAGAATCTCTTTTTCACTCAGCAGATGATCCATTTTGGCAACGTTTGCACGTCCCGGAAAACATCTTCAAGGGATCTTATCGGGAACACAGCAAAATAAATTAGGGGAAAATATTCAGATTTTATACATTATATTATAATTTTTTATTAATAAGGATAACAGCATGGAGATATAATAATAATAATAATAATAATAATAATAATAATAATAATAATAATAATAATAATAATAATAATAATAATA
>JBBMKC010083658.1:0-16990 GCA_037834085.1 Bipalium vagum | reverse complement strand
ATGATGACACAAATATTATTATTATTATTATTAGTATTATTATTATTATTAGTATTATTATTATTAGTAGTATTATTATTATTAGTATTATTATTATTATTATTATTATTATATAAATGCATTTTAATTATAAAAATATCCAATTAAATTTTAACCTTTTTCCCCTCAAAAATAATAAAAAATAAACTTTTGATACAATTTTTTTTTCTTGTCAGATTTTCATAAATGTTATTTTGAAATAGTGAAAATTTTTTGATTTTTAAAAAGTAATATTTTAATTGGATTTTTTAAAAAATTGGCGAAAGTGTATTTTTGCGTTTTATAAATAATATAAATATATATTTAAAAACTCATCAGGAAATTATTTAGAAGATATTTATTTTTTTTTTAAAAAGAAGTTAATTTGACAGAGTTATGATTTTCACATTTATTTTTTTTATCCTTAACACTTCCTTTTCTGATATAAACTGAATATTGTGTAGATTATTTATGGAACTTAGGTTTAGAGCTTTTAGAATGGTTATTTTGTTGAAAGTTTATATAAATATACAGGGTGTCAAAAATGTATACACACTTTAAATATAAATCTTTAAGTAATTATAAGTACTTATTACTTGTTTTATAGTTGTTTAAATACTCCAATAACTGGTAATACATTACAGCTTTTTAAACCAATAATTTTATTCTTAAAGTTTGAATCATTAAAGGTAAGTTGAACTTTGAGCAGCGAAAATTTATTATCAAAAATTACTTCAAGTTTGAAAACATAAAAGAGGTACAGACTCTGGCCAAGAAAACAACATCCTCCAACAAGACTGACAATCAGTCGAATAAATGATAAATTCGAAAAAGAATGAACTGTTAATAATATCAGCAAGAATTGTTCTGGAAGACGAAGAATATCGACAAGCACCACAAAGGAAGAAAGAATACTGGAATTGTTTAATCGAACCACAGAAGCATCTTTGAGACTAGCAAACCTTGAGCAAGGAATATAAAAAGATTCAGTTCACCGAACTTTGAAGTGCCGCCATATGAAATGCTACATACCGAGGTATTATTTTAAGTGTGCATACTTTTTTGAGGCACCCTATATATAAATATATATGAAATATAATATAATGTAATATAATATAATGTAATATAATATAATATTCAATTCAACTTAAATATAAAAATGAAATTTAAATTGACAGAAAAAATAATTTATTTTGAAGAAAAACATTTCTATTTATCTTTTTAATATAAAAAATTCTTTAAAATATTTGATATTCATTTTTATGGAACAGACTCGATCAATCAAGTTTAATGGAACGGTTTCAACAAAAATAAGACAATCAAAATAATACAGATAATATATATATATAAATCAGAATATATAAATAAAATATATTTAAACATTTAATTCTTGTGATATAAATGTTTTAATATAAAATTAAATAATAAATATTTTCAGTTCAATTATTACGGGTACAGGAGAGTTTAAAGTATGTATCCGATATACAGTGGGGTACAAAAGTTTAAGGCACCTTATGAAATTATCTTATAAGTTTTATTTAATTTGACACAAAATAATCAAATTAAAGAGTGATGGAAATTTATACAACTTTTGATCTGATTGTCGGGATCAACGAAAGATTTTTTTCTCACCAGTTTCTAATACTAATGTAGGTTTTTAGTGTCATAATGCCAAACTGAAATTTAAGTTATGGTTCATTAATAAATAAATCAATTTCTTTACTTAAACAAATCATAGAATTCTGTAACTGATACAAAATGATAATTACTTAATTTATGATGATAATTTTAAGGTGCCTTAAAATTATTCACACCACTGTATTCCATAACTAAGTATGTTCAATTTTTATTTTCGTAAGAAAATAGAATTTCCGAAATTTAATGTGTGTTTAATTGTTTTAATAAGTCGATGTTATCGAATCTAATTGCAGTAGATTCAAATTTTAATAATGTTCTACATTGAAGAAAGAAAAAAATTGTTTTACTAATGGCTAAGATGGAATCAGTCTCAGTAGACAGTCGGCATTTATTAAACTGAGAATAAAAAAACGATTCCTACAGCGAAGACAATGAAAAAGATATTTACAAAATTCAAAGAGACTGGGTGTGTTTTTGATCTTAAGAAGTCTGGAATAATTGAAAATGGAAAAATGTACGAAACAATTCAGGTTAATGAAGAAGCATCTTGACCATCTGAATACATAGGTTTTTAGAAGAAAAGCCCAGGATACTCAAGACCTGAAAGATATTATTCAAATGGAGACAACTAGAATGTCATTTGAATTTTATCAAAATGTTAGATATGGCATTTATAACGCTTACATAAGTGTATCAAGTTAATGGTCATTGTGTAAAAAAGTATTGAATTTTAATTTTAAAAATTTCGTAGTCTTTAGCTCGACTTTTCAAAGTCTTCCAAATTATTCAAATTTATCGAGTTTTATCTTTCGATAGGCTTATTTTCTTTCAAGACAACACAATCAATTCTAAGAGTCGAAATCAGTTATTTTCAGAATTTATCAGAATTTTCAGTTATTGTTCTATTAACATAGGTTTAACAAATAATTCTGATTATATGGGCGGCTATGTTGATGTAATTGAATAAAATGACAAAGATACATTTTAACACTTCCACCTTTATTATAATTAAATGAATTAATCCTAATTTAAAAGTAAAATATTAATTAGCAATGACTTTCTTCAAATTTTATTGTGTTTATGAACCATTTGATGTTGGGACAGAAAAAGCGAATCATTTCTTCAAGTTAAAGAAGAGTTTTCAGAACTCTCAAGTGATTTGAGGTTAAATGTAATTTTTCATGAAAAAACTTAAGCACCTTTTTGGTTAGTTTGAAAACAGAATATCCACCATTATGGGAACTAGCCAAACTTTCTCTTCTTCCTTTTAGTTATAATTATTTCTGTGAAAAATCATTTTCGACACAGAAGTCTGTTAAGACAAAATATCGATCGAATCCTGTATGATTGTTTTTTATTGTTTTCGAATTCGCCGCCTGTTTTTTGTAATATTTAAACAGCCTGAAAAATATTAATTACTGAGTTTTTTCATGATTTTATTAATTATTTTATTTTATTTTAAAAGTTTATACTTTAATTAGATATTTTAAAATTCTTTTAAATGCATTTTTTATTAATGTATTATATTTTAAAAATTATTTTCACAATTATCCTTAAAGTAAAAATATTTTTTAAAAAAAGTTTTTCTTATTATTATGAAAACTGCAAATTCTTAATATATATTAATATATAATTATAAATCTATTATTATCTCAATTATTTTAAAAAAATGTTTAAAAACCTGTCTTAAAATATTCTGGTTTGAAACTTAACAATAACAATTGTAAGTATTTTAATAATAATGGATTTTAATGTCTTTTACTGTAGTTATTAGTATTTTTAAACTTTTAGACCACTTTGTTTTATTGCTTTCTTAAAATAAACCAAAGATTTTTTCCCAATACTTTATATACAAAATGTACTGAATTTTCCAATTAAATTTTATAAAAAAATAAATCATGATAAATACGATTTTATAAATATAAACTTTTATTAATTTCAAATATAATATAAAATAAATAGAAAAATAAAATCATATCAAATTAATTAAATAATAAATTATTGTAAAATTTAAAATAATCAACAAGTTTTGTTTAAACTTTAATTAATATAAAAATGTATTAAAACTTAAAGTTTGACTTAGTCAAATATTTTTCAGCTAACTGAATATTCTTTCTAAAACTTTACCAAGTCAATCTTGATTAATAAAGAAAATATACAGACTTAAACAGTATTAATAAAATTGATAAAAGAAACATTTTTAATTAAACAAAACATTAAATTTTTGAAATAATAATTATTTAAATAATATGAATAATAAATTAAATATTTAAATATGATCAATAATTTGTTAAATATTTAATAATATCAATAATAAATTAAATATTTACATAAGATCAATAATTTGTTAAATATTTAATAATATCAATAATAAATTAAATATTTACATAAGATCAATTATAATAAAATTAAATTAAAAATAATTAAATAATTAAGAATTTATAATTAGTTTATTGTTGAGTAATTGAAATATTTTGTGGCTCTTTTTTTATGATTGGGCCACAAAATTCGTTTCGGTTATATATGTCTATTACATATAAACAATTAAGGAAATTTTAAGATCTAAGATAATTTTAATGGTTTTAAAATAGAATTATAGATATTTTTGCATAAAATTATATATATTTTGAATATTTTTCTATATATTTCTGCATAAACCTGTAATTAAGTTTAAGATGTTGAAATAATGAAATGTAATAATATCAGTATATAAAAAAATCTTCAGTTACAAAGAAATAAATGAATTTTTTATTCTAGGTGGCCGGCAGAAAATGTTTTCCTCATGTTATCTATGCCAGAATTTGGCGTTGGCCGGATCTTCATAAAAATGAATTAAAACATTGTAAATTTTGTGTCTTTGGCTTTGATTTGAAACAAGAATCGGTCTGCGTCAATCCGTATCATTATGAACGAATCATCACAGCTCCTTTCAACGTATTTGCTTCAACCAGCACTGGGAACCATCATCATCATCACCATCACTCGAATCACAATTCTTCTCACAGAGAAATGAACGGTAAATTTCTCATAGATTATTTTTTCAAAAGTCCTTTCATACTGTTGTTGAATCTTCGTTTTTAAATTCAGTACGTGTCTTACTTCAAAATATTTCTGATAAATCAAAATGAAATGCATTGAAAAATTAAAATAATGTCTTAATTGGATATTAACCTAGGAATCAATTTATCAAAAGTGCATTTGAAAAATTCATGGAAAATAAAGAATAAAATGAATTCTGAATCTTTTACTCATATTTTATTTGCCTTAAAATCATGTTCCAAAAGAATGGTAATAAAATTGGAGTAATTAAATATTGGAGTCCGTCGAGTCTGACACTGAATAATTTGTTATTTTTCAGTCAATTCAAGTAAAATACGAAATTGTAAATCCTGTTCAGTAATGAATCTTGGTTTGTTTGTGATTAGTGATATTTAGAGACTAAAATGTTCCATATTGGTCCCAATGAAATCCTCTTTTTAAAAAATTATTTCAAACAGCGTTGGAACATAAAATTCTGGTTTGGTGTAGTCTATAGAAAAAACCCGGTAGTGTGACCATTATTTTTCGATTGGGAATACTTGAGTTGATATAATGAAAGATCAGTCAGTGCCCCAACCTGAAATTCTCACTGTCAGATTTATCAAAACTATCAACCAAAGCATTTTGAATAGGTCATTAAATGGTAGTGGATAATAAGAAGGTTAACATACAAAGACATTATTAGTTCTTAAATTTCAGTTAATAAATATTCTTGACAGTATGACTTCTCTAAGGATTCATTAAAGTCCAAATTCTTTCGCTGAGATACATTTTACTTATAATTTCTGGAATAGGATGTCGATTATATTCATAGCATTATTGGATAATAAAGTCTAACCTTACAGATTCAATTGCAGAAAATATAATGGAAGTAGATAAAATGCATATTCGCACTGCATGTTGTTTTTGTTTTATCAGAGCAAAACATCAGCCAAAGCAACTAGTAGCCGAGACTGCATGTTGTCCATGGTTACGACGCTCAAATGCATTGAGTTTGATTTGAACAATAAAGAACGCTTTAGGTTGCTACATGAGACGAGTTTGGATAACTTGAAAGCACTTTTGAAAGAGGATTCTACTCAATTGAGAGTAAAATTGGCAAGAAGGTTACATGTTAACCAGAGGACCATAATTCGACGGTTACATCAGTTAGGAATGATTCATAAAGAAGGAAAATGGGCTCCGAATTATTTGTCCGAGGAAAACATTACTAGCCAATTCACCATTTTTCTTTCGCTTCTGAATAGACACAAACAAAAGCCTTTCTTGCATCGAATTGTGACCGGAAATGAAAAAAGAATATATTATTCATATCCCAATCGCAAAAGATCATGGTGAAATCCTGGAAAATCAAGAACATAAGATCCAAAACCAAATATTCATGGTCACAAAGCTCTTCTTTGTATCTGGTGAGACATGCACGGAATTCTTTATTTATTTATTTATTTATTATGGACCATTAAAACCAACAGAAGATGTTACTACGAAATTATACAGTCGCCAATTGAAACAGTTGGAAGAGAAATTAATTGAAAAACGGTCATATTATGCGACCAAACAGAAGAAAGTGATTTTTCTGTAGGACAATGCTAGACCGCATGTTGCATAAAGAACCAGAGAAATATGGATGGAATTAAATGGGAAGTTCTACCACACCCGGCTTATTCTCCAGATGCGCTCCGTCAGATTTTCACCTATTTCGTCTTTCAGATACACGATTCGGGAATATTGAAGAGGTACGAAAATTCATATACAACCTCATTCAATTCAAGAAAAAAGACTTTTTTCATCGGGGTATCCATCTTTTATCTGAAAGATGGGAAAAATTGTGAAATTTGATAGAAAATTTTTTAATTAAATGCACTATGTTATTTGTAATGATATTAATGAAAAAATAATAAAATGTCTTAATTTTTATACGTCCTTAACAAGAAGCTTTTGGATAACTTAATCTGAAATAAAGGGTTCATTGGGTATAATTGAAAAGGAACGAAACTTAATTCACTAATTATAGTAACAATCTACGACTGCTTTTAACCTATGCTACAAAAACATATCCCAGAAAAATAAATTGTTTAAACAGTTGCTAAAGGCAATCTAATGGTAATTATTTCAAGTTTCAGCTCAAATATTATTTTTATTACGATTGAGACTAATATATAATTTTAATTAATAATCTACAACTTTGTTGGTTCTACAACATAATTTTTCAGACTCAGATTTTCTTAATAGATCAATTAATTTTAAAATAATTAAAACTTAATATTACTAAAACATGCCAATTATGATTTGGTTTCTATTTTTTCCTCTTCTTTCGTTCACTACAATTAATTTAAGTTAGCTGAGATGTAGACAGGAAAATATATCATAATTATTTTTTTTATAGATATCAGTATCAAATTATTTTATTATTAAATTTTACCTGTTAATTTGATATTTAGACATTTCCACATCTTTTATCTTGTGCATAAATCAGAATACAAATATTTCTCATTTTATAATATATAAATCTGTAAGGTTCGATTTTATTACGTTCCTGTCATGATGTTCATAAAAAACAAAATTAATTATTAAATCTGGTGCAGAATTGATTTCTGTTTTTATATTTTCATTATATTGGGCCTAATACTGTTAGAAAGGTTTTATTTTGTTATAACTAGTCGTGGAGTCTATATATTCCCATACAAAAACCGGGGGATAAAATAATATTATACTTAATAATATTAATTTTACTTATAAAATATTTAACAATTTTCAATTTTATTATAACTAAAAGCACTTGGAATAAGTAATACTTTTATTATTAAGGAGTTATAGCACCATTCGCAAATAAAATAGATTTCATTCGTCTTAGGATAGATTTTTATATGTTGAATGGTGTGAAAAGAAATAGTACGCCATTATGTATGTGTGAAATCTATAGTTGTTTAAGAGACATATCTGGATGTATGTATGGGAATATTGTCATCATGAAATATTGGATCAATCTTAGTGAAAAAATCCTATTTCGTAGGAAAGAAATTCGTATATAAAATGCCTAAAAATCTCTGGATTAACATGATCTATCAGAATACCAAAATATCACATTCCAGACTGTCCTAACTCCGCTTCCATGATTAACAGTTGTAAAAGAACAATCAGAACGATAAGTTTCATTTGAATTTCTCCATACAAAAAGACGCCCAGTAGTATTTAATAAAGCGAAGACTCTGACAAGATGACATGATTCCAGTCATTTTATGTCCATGTATGATCAGAACATTGCTGGTCTCGCATTTTCTTTCATAATGATCAGAAAGCTGATGATGACACTGTAGCTCTCAGCAGACACAACATATTGCATACTTCCTTTATGGAAGGCACTGCAATACGCAGCTATGTATGTGTCAAAAATTATCTCTCTTTAAAATTCGAAAGTTCTTTCATTTTACAATGCAAAATTATGAGAAGAAACATTTTTATATACACTATTAATATAATTAGATAACAGTAAAAATGAATTCAAATGACCAATTGTACATGAATAAAGAAAATTAAAATTTAATTAATAATAATAATAATATTATTATTATTATTATTTCCATTATGTTGTTCACCTGGTGTACTCCACATTAAAACGTACACCACAAAAGCAGTTGCTAAATTTTGTAAAATGAATGATAGGTTCAGTACAAGGTGCTATAAACAACTTACACTGCGAAGTATCCGTGATGAAAGTGTGGAAGACGAATAGTATGATGACAAATTTGGACTTTTTAATCCTAAATGAAATAATTATGGTACATGGATACGCAAAGTATATTGGAGAACTGGACTTTAAGAATTAAATCCAGCAATTGACAACATGAAATAATCAATTTTTCTTCAAGACAACGCACGATCTCTAGTCTCAAAGATGACTGAAATTTAAAATGAACACTAAGTTCTGGTCATCATATTGGAAATAACATTATCAAATTATGTAATATTTACGAGAACCCCCTTCACTGATATTATATATTTAATGGTAACGTTATGAACATTTTTAGGTAATTAATATAAGGAGGAGGGATGAAAGGTTTTTGGCTCAATGAAGAAAGAACAAGCCTTTGACAAAAAATATTTATTTTTCAACAAAGTCTCATGGCAATGCAATACGTTTATTCCAATGATATTCAAGTCATTTAATCCCTTCACCATAGAATAATATACCAAGATCTTCAAAATATACATTAGTTTCCCATTGAAATTTCTGATTTGAGCTTAATCGTTTTCCAGAAAGCCATTTTTCAGGTTTGGAAACAAGAAGAAATCACATGGTACCAAATTCGAAGAGTACGGTGGATGAAAAAGAAATTTTTATGGCATCTCACGCGGTTTTCCGAGTGCAACTGTTGAAGAATAAGAAAAAGATATAATAGCTACAGTATGGTGGTGTTCAAAAAATGTGATTCATTACGATTACTTGGAAAAGAAAGAAATGATAACAGCAGAGAGATACTACTTAGAAATTGATATTATACAAGAAAAGTTGAAAAGAATGTACTCAGCATTGATCAGTAGAAAAGACCCAATTCTATTGCATGACAATGCCCGTCCGCACATAGAAAAGCAAACCATAGATAATCTGAAAAAACTAAATTATGAAATTCTGTTCAACCACTATCTCTCGCCAACTGATTTCCATTTATTCAAACATTTATAAAATTATTTTAAGGGAAAAAGATTTCAGAACGAGAAGGTGTTAAAAAAAAGAGCAGTTCATTGCCTTCAGATCTACCGAATTCTATCGCATAGTTATGGAAAATCTACCACTTCGTTGGCAAAAGTGTGTAAACGATAATGGTTTTTATTTTAATCAATAAACATTTTGTTACGGGTGACGTCTACAATTTTAAAATGAATGGTCAAAAAACGTGCAAAACATTCTGAACAACCTAATATACAAAAAATAAGAATAAGAATAAATTTGAATTGTTCTCTGGTAAAATAAAAGTGATTTAAATATTAATTAAATTAATTAATTATTATTTCTTATCTTTTAAAAAAAGATTTTAAAATAACAGTTAATTTATAAAAATATGATGAATAAAATAAAATAATACTGTTCAGAGTTAAGTGATATTTTAAAAATGTCTTTTAAGAAGTTTTAGAAATTTTCAAACCTTTGATCTTGGGAACTATTTTTTACTGTCAGATGTTAGTGATGACATTCTTATAGAAAGCTTTCTCAATCTAATTTCGCTGTGTTACAATGAGAAAAGCCATACACCTGACAATTGTGAGAACATAGTGACAATGTTCTAATGGGGCGAAAAGTTTTATGGACGCTTTCAATCATTAACGTTTTTATCTCCACTCATTTTTACGTTAGAATTACATTTCACTTAGAAAATTTAATTAGGCTGGGAAATATATAAATTCAAACAATTTCGACAGAATTAAATAAAAGAAAGAATAAATGAAATAAATTCTCTTGTAAAATGTCTAATTTTATAGCGAAAGTAAAAATGTCGTCAGATTCATATATGGGCAAATGGGTTTTTGTCGACTTATCACATAAAAGTATTTCCCTTATGAATAGTTTTTGGGTTTTAGTTGCTCGTGGTTACTTAAATTATAAAACAGAAAAAATTTGTCTTGCATTATATAATGAGTTCAAAAAGATTTTTGAAAAGAAATTTCGTTTATCATCATTTTCTATGAAAGATTGCGTAAGAGCATTAAATTAGACTAATTTTATAATGTATTTTTCCAAAATTAAAACAATAAAGATTTAGACAAATGAAATGAAATGATGAAATTTTATAAAATAGGGAAATATGGTAAAATATTTTTATGATTTTTAATAATATATAAATAACCAATAAAAAAAATACTGAAAAATATTTTTCTGAAATTCATGTTAGAGAATTTATTTTTCTTTGAAATCCATCTTTATGGACAATTAGATTTTTATCAAAATATTAGTGATATAAAAAAAGTAAAGTAAAAGACATTTGAATGACATCAAAGATATATAGCCTAGTTTATAAAATAAAAAAATGTTATGGTAATTGCTGGAAAACAGAAAACCAAAATTGTTTATATTGTGAAAGGGTATATAAATTACAAAACCAATGACTAAAATGTTAAGATTGAAATAAGTCAACTATTGAGTCTGTGCGGAATCCAAATTTTCATTTACTTTGATAGTAGGCAGCGCATTGTGAAAATAATCAATGATAACAATGATATCATTATTAGTGACCCATAATTAAAAGTTGCCCATTATATAAGAATCTCAATGAACCTTTTGGTTAAATAATATCCTTTATTCGGAAAATTTAGTTTGCACCTCTCTAAGACCTATCAGTTCTTGTATAAGATGTTCAAATACCAAGAAAAAAGTGGTTTTGCCTATCAATCTTTTAGTAAACTATATTATATTTAAATTAAGAGAAATTACAGGGTTATGCAGAAATATATAGAAAAATATTCAGAAATATATAATGGAAATGTACACTAAATAAATTATTGTCTCGCCAAGGTTTTTCTATAAACCGCCTCATGTTCCGAAGATAATCAATTAAATCTATATCTTTATGCATGAGTACTTGAGTAATCAATCGTCCCGAACTATAATGGTTCTCATAAAGGATGATAGAGTATTTGAGAATTGTAGCTGAGGCGAGTATTGTGGCAGAAATCTGTAACCAATACCTCGCTCTGTCAGCAGCTTAATAACATCTTTGCGGTGATGGAACCTGCAATTGTCCATCACCAATACATCCTCAGGATTTCGATCGAAATGATTGCATAGCTTGTCACTAAGAAAGTCCATTGAAAGATCCGTCTTTGATTTCGAAGCATAAAATGCCTGTAAATTTGATTTAATAAAAAACAGATGACAAAACAATGAAACCTGGCGTTTTAATAGCAACCTTGCAGCTGATATTTTTGGCTGACTAAAATGTGATCAAATTTAAATAGAAAAAATCAATTTTTTTCTATATATTTCTGAATAATTTTCTATATATTTCTGCATAAACCTGTATAGTAAATTGAATCAAGAAGATTTTGTTTAAATAATATATTTATTAAAATTATGATGGATATGCATATGAATCTCAATTTGAATCTCAACATCAATTCAAATTCTCCTTCAACTGTAATTAGGCAAATCAAATGAGAAAGAAATTTAATCAAAAGTCCATGTACCTGTTTGGCAGTAATCACAATTATTCTGAAATTGGAGACAATTTGAGGCAGTTTACTCAATGTACCTTATGTACCTTTCTTTAGTCAATGAAAGTTTTTAAAGATTCTTCAGATGTACTGATATTAAAACGTCCATTCGAAGATTATCAATGGAAACTGATATTCCACCAACCTCGATTCAAAGAGTTTTGACACATGAGCATTTGAAGCCTAATAAAATAAAATTGTTTCATGTATATACAAATTTTACAGCAGTCTTCTACTCGAATGGATAACGATTTTGGTTTGTTTGTGAATTAACTTCGACAGTATCTATAGATATACTAATATTACTTTTATTGGCGTGGTCGACTACTTCCTATTTCTCGTAATCAATAGAGAAAGTCCATAAGAATTTAAATACTTTTATATTACTAGTCAAGTCTAAAATTTATTTAGTCGCGATTTAGAATATTTTTATAACATTCGTTAATTAATAATATCAATATATTACAGAGTTTATCTCAAAGAATAAATATATTTGAATATCTTTGTAAATATAACTTTGAATAAGTCAAATCATCTATGAATTTTTTTAATATCAAGAATGAATAGATAATTTCGACTTTATGATTCTGATGTTGATTTCCTTTATCGAAATGCTGAGGCACCCAACTGATAATGTACTGTAAGCCCGGTCTCTCATTTTAAAAAGTGTTATAAATTTAAATAAAGAATTGAAACCTAATCAAAAGTCACAAATAATCAAAAATTATTGATTTTATCAATTTCAATTTTCAATTTATCAAACTATATGTTTGATGTTCAAGCTATTCAAGCAAATGTTACACGAGTGCTCAAGAAAATTCTTTTAGGTGACTTTCAGAAATCTTTGCCTGCACTAGTTGACCGTGCCAGATGTTGCATCGAATCTCATGGAGCCTATTTTGAATTATTATAATCTTTCATGGATGATATAATGTGTATTCTACTGTGTATCAATAAAGCTCGATTATTTATAAACCAATCTGTGTATATCATACAATTAATTGTATTTTCAAAACTGACATCACTTTAGAGATGTCATAATATTAATAATAATAATTATTTTTTATTATATTTCAACCAAAGAGATTTGCACAGAGAATATTATTCCTATAAACTTATTTATTTGCTAGTTATTTTATTTCATTGTTATAAAATTAATTTTTAGCTGTCCCGAAATTTTTAAGTCTAATCGTACTATTTTTGTTAAAATGTCTTTAAAAAAATATAAAATAGAATAAATTAAAATAATTATTATTTGCCATTATTTAATAAAAAATCGCAAGAAATCAAAAAAACAATAAAAAAAATCTTTCGGCATTATAAATTGCTCCGAAAATTTGTAACTGTTTTGCTATTGAAATATCTCAACTCTTTGATTCAATTCAAGTGTATAAAAAGAAAAATCTCGGCTATGCATAGTTTACAGAATAACGACGGTTTTAATAATATTCTGATTTCTGTATCATAAAATAATATTTTATAATTAATTTTCCGAAAATCGTATAATAATGCGATTCGACACTTTAAATTTTAAAATAATGTTCCATTCCATTTTTGTTAAAATAAGTAAAATAATGTTATTGAATAAATGCGTGTTATTCTTAATTATGGATTCTTGATGGTATTGATATTACATATTGATATCATTGATAACATAACAAAAGATTTGGGAATCAATATAGTAAAAGATCGACAACCAGATATTAACATTTAAACTAGAGAAAGTAAAAACCAATGGATTGTTAGATGTTCTCTGATAAATTAAAAATAATATTAACCAATCAGAATTTCATAAAAATATTTTAATTTAAAATGATATTATCGTTTAATTGATTAAATATGAATAACTGAAGAAGAACTGATAAAACGTTCAAAACATGTCTCATAATAATAAATGCTTAAACATTTTTGTTGTCAATTGGTAAAACACCGTGTACTTGAAAAATAAATTGATTTTGTCCACAATTATCTCTACAAGACATTCTTTGGAATTAATTCAATAGATAAGTACTCTACTAAATTGGTAATTATTCAAAATCAACTCGAAGACATTCTTTACATTATTATTCTTGATACAGTTCAGTCTCGATATAACGAATTTCAAGGGACCGATCAAATTACTTCGTTATATCAAGGTTTCGTTAAATCGAAGTATACATTTTATGTAAATGTAAAATTCGTAAATTTAAATGTTTCATAAAATTTCGTTATATCGAAAATTTCGTTATATCAAAATTTGCTGTATCAAAGTTTAATTTGTATATATATATGATGTGCAGCCAACCATTTGTTTCACACAGGTTCGTTATATCGAGATCTTCGTTATATCTGAGTTCGTTATATCGAGACTCAACTGTATATCTTTTAACCACTGAACATTTCATGGTGACACGAAAGAGAAAATTATTGTACAAAAGAAAAATTATCGAACACAATAGTGTTCTCAATATATATATTTCGTATTAATTATTTTTATTTATGAATATTTTAAAAAATTATAATGAAGAAAACATTTATTAATTAAAAAGCAAAATTATAAAAATATAAAAGAAAACAATAATTTATTTTTGCACGTTTAAGCACCAGACTAAATCATTATTTAGATTTTCAATAAAAGAAACAAAGAAAAGAAATTTGAAATCATGCAAAAAATGAATAGAAAATTTGAAAACTGAAAACTAAAGGAAATAACAAAATATTGAAAATATCAAAGGTCTTTCCATGTTTAATGAAACCTCGTTCGATCTACAATTAACCTTGATTTAATTTAGATTAAAAAATATATAAATTGTAAATGCAAGATGAAAAGGTGCCTATTTTTAATAATATTACATATATATCAAAAGATTGATAAAATAAAGATATATTTCTCCAAAATATAACTAAAAATTGTTCTGTGATAATCTCCATTATTGCCGACGCATTTAATCCATTTTTAAGGTAGTTAGCGAATACCTGTCTTCAAAAAAAAATCCTTGATTTTGCTTGAATGTAATTTGAGATCGATTTTTTGACATCTTCAATATTTTTTAATTGAGAATCAGCCAGGTAATGTTGAAGAGACCTGAATAAATAATAATCTGATGGCGTTATGTCAGGTGAGTAAACAGCATGTGGGAGAACTTCCTACCCAAAGAGGTTAGATAATCTACTGTTGTCTTTGACGTGTGTGGTCGGGCATTATAATCCAGAAGAATTACAGGTCTAGTTCCACCATTATGTATTTCTTGAGATGCCATTTGAGTTATTGCTATTTATATGGAATATTAAAACAAAAGTTTTTATAAAATTAAATTATATTTAATTTAATATTAACCTAATTAACAAAAAAACGATTTAATAGTTACTTTGGAGCCATTTATCTGATACGTACCTTTTCAATTTCTAGACCTAATTATAGCAACGTTAATAAAACATGTAATAACTAAAAATAAAACAAAGAACGTAAATATTATTTGAGTATTAAGAAAATCAAAAAACTAATAATGACTGAGAAATCAAATTATGTAAACATTATTGATAAAAAATATTTTATCTATTATCAATAATATTACACTGTATTGACAATAAAATATTACAGTGAAACCGGTTAAAGTTGAACATTTTTTGAAATAATTTGAAATGGCATTTATTAATTGGCATGGGAAAGAATTTTCTTGAGTCGTAATACTTGAGAAGCAATACGGGAATTGAAGATGATTTATCCGAAATGCTGTTTTTACTAATTAAAAACTTTAACCAATACCCCGCTTTTAGTGACGTGTTTCTAGTGTCATCATTGGCAAATTTTTTATAGGGATTTATTCTTTGTTATTTAATTTTCATTGAGTATGTTGAACATTTCTTTTGAACAATTGTGGAATATTGGTCGCATAGTGTTCAACTAAAAAAGGTTTCACTGTAAGTAGCTGTCCTATTATATTAATTAATTAAGATTTTTAAAATTTTATTCTCATTTATACACCAATTTATATTTTAAAAATTAGTTTAAGCATGACCTTAGAATTAAAAATTTTCAAATTTCAAATTATTTAAATAGGAATAATTTTTTAATAAGATTGAATAAATGAAGTTAAGACATTTTTGTAAAATTAATCCATTGTTTACAATATTTTTATTTTTTGAAAAATTTTGTGAATATTCCACTATTATATATATTTAAATATTTAAATTAAATATTATATATATTTAAATATTTAAATTAAATATTATATATATTTAAAATTATTCTAATTCTTAATTGTTAATTATGATTATAAAGTTATCTCTTAAGTAATATCAAAAGAGAAAAGTATTGTAGTCAGAATTAGTTATTTTTATTATCTTAATTTTTGTCTGTTTGTGTGGACTTTATGGTAGTATAACAGATTTTTCTACTAATTTCATACAACACAACCTGATATAATGTAAAATGTCAATAATAAAATATTTTTAAATCAATATTTATATATTTACATTAAAATATTGGAAAAAATCAATAAATTTTATAACATAAAGAATTAAAGATCAGATCTGTTAATTCGTCTTGTACGTAAATAACATTATTGACACTCGTATACTTCGCGTTACTTTGGAATAGAATGTTGTTCTCTCCACCCGTCGCTAAGTTTTACTGAGAAGAAACATTTCTGAGACCGAATACTGTTTTATCTAAAGGATATTAAACATAGAAAATTAAACATAAAATTTTTTTATTAAAACTGGTTTTTCCAATATCGTAATGTTATAATACCAAATTTACGCTTTACTATCAAATTTTGGTCTGTGTAATTAGGGGAGACTATTAATATCTTAAACAGGGTATTTCATAAATATGTATACACGTTTAAAGCAAAATTAATCAACGAGTTTTCAACCTAATTTTTTTTCTTTTTCTTTGATCTTTCTTTTTATTTATATTTTGCCAATGATTTATCTACAATATTATATAAAAATTATTCATGTTCATTGACAAATTGATTAATTTTTATTTTTTAAAAACCGAGTATATGTTAATGAAACATCATGTACTAGAATATTTCTTTTTTGCTAAGTCTAATGTCTAATTTTTAGAATCTTGAACATTATCCATTTTTTGACTCTATATATA
>JBBMKC010083548.1:0-16991 GCA_037834085.1 Bipalium vagum | reverse complement strand
TCTGTAAGTGAAGACAGATCTTTTCCACGTAAAAATTTATCAATACTTAACAGGGTCTAAAACTAATATATAAATATCACATGAAGAACGCTAACCATACACAATTAATAGTAATATCGTTAATGGTAGAAACTTTTTGAAGTAAATTTGTTAAAATACTGACAGTTCCTCAAACAGCAATATATATACTTAATAATAAATTAAATTACTTAAAAAAAGGGCAAATTAAAGGTTAAGTCTTATGCATATTCTTGAAGCGTGACCTGTCCGGCGGTGTGTTTTGTCTAAAAGGAAAAATAAATTACTTTCATATTGATGATTTCCCACACTGAATAATAAATAACTAACTATTACGATAAGTAATAGTATGATAAGAAATAAATTCTTACTAGAATCCTTGAGTCTTTGTTTTCACACTAAAAAAATTCCCGAAATTAATCACAGACAAAACCCGATAGACATTTATTTGAACATTAAAAAATGTAACAAAAAAATAAAATAAACTATAATCTGTTCGAAATATTGTCCTTCACATTTAAGAATTCTGAAATCTCTTCAAGACTAAATACATAATTTTTTATTGTTGCTTAATATTTTGAATTTTTTCAGTTATTAGTTGTCAAAATGAAGAATATCTTGAATGTTTTTGGCATATACACGTTCTTCTAGTATACCACACATGAAGTTAAGTCATCTTGGAAGCCATTCAAGTGTTTTTCGTCTAACAATCCATTCGTCAAATAAGGCATTCAGAAATTCACGAAAATGACCATAATGGGGTGTCCCATCCTGCATTCATACTTTATCTCCATTCAACTAAGGCATGATAAATTCTCCAATCATTCTTAGATACTTTTCAGACTTCACATTACAATTGAAAGATTATGGTCCAAAAATACTACATGATCTCACTGCTCCTCATACATAAATTCCTTGTGATAGATTATTACTTTGAACAATAAGATGGGGATTACCAACAGCTTATACCCAGAAACTCATTCTGACTAGCTTGAATTTGGGACATTTTAGGATTAGAATCATATATTTCTTTCACCGCTTTTTTGTTAGAAGCGGTTTTTGGAAGACCTTTTTTCTTATTATCAGTCACAGATCCAGATTCATCAATTTTTTTTGCTAAACCATGCATTTTCTGGAGTTGGTTGTACTGGGAATTGTTTGCCAAATTCTTCCATTACCAGTTTTGAATACTTATTGGTTTACCACCATTCTTTGAGAATAAAGTCTTTGTCCAAAACTTAAATTTGTCATCTAAAAATAAATACTAATAAAAATAAATTATAAATTACGCTACTATTTTGCTTTTTAATTGTTGCTGTTTCGCTAAATTATCCAATTATATATATTACAATGTTAAAACAACAGTCTATCGATTTCTGTTTTAATTATAATAATAAAATAAATATGATAACATATTTTTGTATAAGGAAGTTAGCGACAGCATGAAAATTATCTTTTCTAAGTGAACGTCATGTCGATATGTTAAATTGGCCTGCAAATTCTCCGGGTGAAAATTTGTGGAATTTCATAAAGATCAAAAAGAATGACGAATGTGAACTAAACAAGTTTCATTTATGAGATTCAAATTTGTCCAATTCTGGCACTATCTAATTTATTTTCATGCTAGATATTTTCCTATTCAAAAGAGAAAATGCATCGAAATCTTTTTTGGAGTTATCGAATGATTGATTGTAATATTCTGCCAGTGTTTATATATTAGCGGAAATTTCTTTTTTTTAACTGCCTTAAGATCAATTTTAATATTATCTAAACAATCGTTAGATCTAGTTATTGCCTCGTTGATTGGATTTATACGATTAAGAAGGACGACATTTTCAGTATTTTCTCTTTTGATTTCATTTCTTGCTAGGGCTAAATCCTTTATGAAATTATCCAGATTTAATTTTATTTCTTCAAATGTATTGATTTGGTTGACAATAATTTCTAAAAATTGTTCATTCTTCATTTTTTTCGTCATATTTTCGCCATGTTGGTCACCAAATTGTTTAATATTGTTTGAAAATAAATGTGAATGGAGTTACAAAAGATTTGGTATATCATAGATACTGCCTTATGTCTCAGACTCGTTGATTCCATGCCACGAAAAGTGTCCTCTATTATAAAGATGACATTTTACTCAACGAACTAAAAATAAACTTACTGTTTTTAAATGTTTCTTCCTTTTGGGTTTTCAAATGACTTTTCTGTAATTTTTATAATTTATATGGATGCGAACAGGCTTGAAACGGATTGTATATTACTCAATGTAGAAGACCTTCTACCTTAGGAGTTTGTAAAAAATGTATGTTGGGAGTTTGTGATATAGAGTGGAGAAGTGAAAAATATTTTAAAAAAAATAAGCTAGTCCAGAAAAACTATTACTATTAGAATAGAAGAATAAGTGCTTATAAATTATAAGTTATTAGATAATTTATACTATAAACAAAACAATTAAAACTTGAATTGAGATATTTATGGAATTCAGTCGATCTCGGCAATAGTAATATTTAAAATAATATGAATTTTCACTGTTTTATGCCATGTTAAATCTTGATGTTATATTCTTAATTTATTACATAAAATTTTTTGTTTGCGTATTTGTCATTATATGGTAAAAAAATTCTTTTTCAATTTTTAATTAATTAGTGGAATTTGTAATCAAATTCCCTAATGAATGAATGAAAATAAAATTTACTTATTGCAATAATCGTTATCTTTCGAATTACGGAATACTGTTGCTGACTTGATTCTCCTTTTTGGTTTTATGAATTGTTGCAGTTTGACGTTTTTTAGATTCAGAATGGGGGTTGAATTTATACTTTTTCTTATAATTGTGCTGGTTTCTATTTTTTCTTCAACGAAAATTTTTGCTGGTATCTATTTCTTCTAGAATTGTGCTAGTAATTTTAATCCTTGAGACTAATATTATGCTGTCTAATTAATTATATACAAAAATTTGCGGGTTTTGATACAATTTCTCCTTTTACGATATTACACCTCCAACTTCTGGATTATATTTTTCTTCTTTTTGTCCAATAATTCTATTGTTTATATTATTTTATTTAATTATATTAATTATAGTAACTTTATGCTACTACCTAAATTATTTTCTAAAATATTATTGTATAATTATATTTATAATAATGTTTATTAAAATTTTTATGGAAAAAATTATTTATGTTACCTTATGTTACTAAACAATTTTTTCCGAATATTTTACAAAATTAATCATCAAAATGATTATTTTTTAATTAATTATAATTATCATAATAATTTTTATATAATTTTTTATTTAATTTTGTATTTTATATTATTTAAACAAATAAGAAAAATAATTAAAAATAAACCGGGTTTTAACTCTCACATAAAATAAAAATTATATTTGTAAACAATAAAAACACAAGAATATTGTTATTTTGTCTTTGTACTATATTGAGCCGACGAATTTGGGACCGGGTCTGGAGTCTCCACATAATAATTAAAATCTACTACACAATAGGTAACTATTCAATTCGTTAAGTTTTCATATAATATTTTTCATATCTGTAAGTCATCCGACCAATCCGGTTGCTGATTGGTGCAAGTTTTAAGAATATTTTCCTTTAAAATTCCTCAATCTGAATTTTAAAATTAAAAAAAGAAAATATAATTTAATAAATCAATATTAGATTTAATAAACCTGTGAAAATATTTAAGAATTATTCTAAGATGTGTTTTCATTTATATGAATACAAATTTCTATAATCTATGTGGTCTTTGATTTTTAAATGGTTTCGATATTAACTATTTTATGATAGTACTTTGTTTATGTGGGAATCATCCAAAAAACAGAAATGAGTTTGTCATCAAATTTTCAAAAGACCTTAAAATTCCAACCAACCTCAATGAAAAACAATTTCAGTGACAATTAAATTTCTGTGTTTCATCTTGATTTTATTCATTTTAAGATATAATTAAGTTTCATTGTGATTTTCTTTATTTTTGAGATAATTGTATCAAAAGTTGCACGTAACATTTTTTGATGATCGAAATTTGATTAAAAAGTATAATAAATTTTTTGTTAATTGAAATAATAATAAAAGTCAAAATTATAGTATTATATTAAAATTTACAAAGCTTCATTTTTTTGTGGTAGTCGCAGTCTCTTCGGGATAGTGACAATCTGGAAAAAATATATATACACGTATAATAATAAAGTTTTAAAATAATTTTTTACCCGTAGGATTTCATGGGGGTCTGAAATAAACAATGTGAACATAATTTAAAAAATAAAATTACTTTGAAAATAAATTTTTCGAATAATCGGTCTTATAAATTTTCTTTAAAATAAATTTCTAAAAAACCAATCTTTAAAATTCTTAAATTAACTTTCTTAGAAACCAAATAATCTTCCCAGATATATCAATATCAATAATTTTCCCGCAATTTTTATTTTTATCGACTTTCTAGAGATAGCCTTTGCCTTATATAGTCGTAGAGATTGGTCTACGACCGCCAATCTTGGAAATTATACCATAGACTAGATTTTCTATAATAAATGTGTTATAAAATAAAAGCTGTGAGTAATTTTTTAGTACTTTAAATACAATTTTTCAAAACGGTATGAAAATATTCCTCAACTAAAAAAAAGAGAATTTAATCAACATAATTTTAACTAGATATAGATTTTTAATGTATTATTTTTATCTATCATAATATATGATTCCCATGGTTTGAGTAAATTTGCTTGAATGTTTAAGGCCATTAATGTCATTAAATAAATTATCAGAAATCTTACACTTATGGATTATAAACCGATAGATGTTAATAAATTTTTTAATATCATTATGTTAAGTTCCTAAAAGGATGGTTGATTTTATAAAAACTTATCTTGGGCTTTTAGGTTACTTAACAAAGTTTGTGCTATCAGAAGGATTTACGGATGAACGTTGAAGCACTAAATAATAATCACTGACACAAGATTAAAAGTCGATCAAAAATAAACTAAGAAAACACACTTTTTAAACGATATCTTTATTGATAAATCAATTCTTTGACAAAGTTTTATTTACAAGGGTTGCTGAGATTTTGTGCTGACTTATCAGAATCTTTAAACACAGGCTTAGCCTAGTGTGTTAAAGCCCTCAGGAAGTTTACCAGCTAGCTGCTGTGTAAACTTTAAACCAAATAGAAAGAAATGGAAAAAACTAAAAACTTTTATTTGATTACTCGGTGAAGCACCGAGTAATTATTTATACGAAGATTTGGTACTTTTTTGTGGTCCTAAGGAGGACCTTTATATTTCTCAAAATCTGAAATCATAATAAAATCACAATCTAAGAATACTTATTCAAATTCATAAATCATAAAAAATCTAAAATAAGTTAAAATCTGAAATCATACTTATCCAATAGGAACGAACTTACTGTCAGCCAATAGTAAGTGCGTTCCTATTCCAAAAAAGAGCCGAAGATTTAATTAGAAAATTCACGTCAATCGGTTAAGATTGCGCAAATTGTAGATTGATTGATTTAATTAAATGTGATTTAATTAAAATGTGATTTATACTTCTGTACTCACAGAGTAAGAATTAATTAAAAATATGATAGTAAAGTAGAAATAATAATAATAATGATAATACTGTTATGAATTTTTACCTAGTTTTCTTTTGATGCCGAACTTTATTACTGATTCTTCCGTGCCGTGTAAGCTTTAGAAATTATGCTCTCTTTACTATAAACAGTTCTGCTTTTATACAAAATTGAGGAATGTCGATTATGTAAATTGTGTCTGGAATGTTTCTGACCTTGTTGATCTGGAATTCGATATTATGCAAATTATTGGAATATTGATGAAGTGATTGTCATTTGATTTATATTGTGGACGTTACGGTACCTATGTCTTTCTATGAACTGTTTTCCGAGAAGATGATCTTTGTTATTCCTCTGATCTGTTGAGGCTAGCTGTTTCCTCTTTTTTGTTGTGTGTCCTTTATGCTCTTAGGTAAACCTTTTTATATTATTTATTTTTTATACATTTTTATTTTTAGTAATATATAATTTCCTTTTTTAGAAATTACTATACTTTTATTTATCTAATATTAATTTTTAACAACCTATATAATTTTATTTCTATTGTTTTCTATTTTTAATAATATTTATTTTCTATTTTTATTTTTTATATAAATTCTTTATTTGTTTTTCTAATAATGATTTATAATTAATAATAATATCAATAATAATAATAATTATTATTATTATTTAAAAGAGAATTTATCTGACAATCATCTATAAATCTTTACATGAATAATGAGAAAAAATAAAATCAAAATGTTTATTAATGTTAAATGTCGGTTCAAAGTTTGATTGTTTATTTTGGGATGCTTCACAGTATTATGTAAATTTTTATTTTACTATACAGTACGTTAACTAATACCATGATAAAGAAATTTGAAGATAAGAACATATATTAAGGCAAGCGAATTTTTTATTTTTAACACAGAAATTCAATTACAATAGAATAAACATGAAAAATTATTTTAGTTTTTAATAATTGATGGAACATCATTTATACTTGCTAAATTCCTCAAGTTTTACAGACATAAAATGAGGTAAATTAGATAACCATTGTTTTGAGATCTGATTATCTAAAGTTTCCAAAATATGTAACTTCATTCGGTATACATAATACCTGAAGAACTTCTATCTAGTTGGAAATTAGTTCAGATTCTCGTGTGTAAGATTTTTGTATTATGTTATAAGCAATACTTATGGATTTTTAATATTAAATCATAAACGTAAATAAGCACACCAAGAAAAATATTTACTGAGTTTCATACAATTATAATTTTTAAGAATTGAGTAGCTTAAATTATAATGAAATTTATATACAGGGTTTTGCAGAAATATATAGAAAAATATTCAGAAATGTACACTACATAAGTTCATGCCTTGCCAAGGCTTTTTCTATAAACTGCCTCATGTTGCAAAAATCGATATCGTCATGCATGAGTACTTGGGTAATTAATTTTTATAAATCGTCCCGATCTATAATGGTTCTCATAAAAGAAGATATTTGCGACTTGTAGTTGAGCCAAGTATGGTGGCAGAAATCTGTAAGCAATACCTCGTTCTGTCAGCAACTTAATAACATCTTTGGGGTGATGGAATCTGTAACTGTTCATCATCAATAGATCCCCAGGATTTCGATCGAAATGATTGCATAGCTTGTCACTGATAAAGTCCATAAACTTTCTACACCGATAGATCCATCTTTGATTTCGAAGCGTAAAATGCTTGTAAATTTGATTTAATAAAAAGCAGATGACAAAACAATGATACAAATAGATATAGAAAACAAATTCAAATAGAAACAATCGAATATTTTTTCTATATATTCCTGAATAATATTCGATATATTTTTAATAGAATTATATATATTTTTCTATATATTTCAGCATAAACCTGTAAAAGTAATGGCCACATAAAAATTAACACTGAGTTTAAAATCAGTCTGAGTTTGATTTAACCATTATCAATAAATTTTTAGAATAGCATTCTTATATATTTTCAACGAATAAAATAAGAGGTACATTTCGTTTTCTGAATGAGTATGAGAATCAAAAAATAAACATTTAACGAAAACAAAATACATATTTTTAGTTTGAAAGTGAAGATAATTTGAAAGGTTCAAAACAATCAAACAATTTTATATTCTTTTGTTTAAATATTGTTATTTTCTCAAGGTTACAATATATTGAAAGTTAAAAAAATAGTTTTTGAATATTTTATACATAGATTTCTATTTAGCTAATATTTACAAAATTTTTATTTTAGGCATATTTTAAAAAGTCTATATTTGTATTGTCAAAAAATTTGACGCAAATTTCAAGCCGATTTTCCACGGTATACAATTATTTAAATTTGTTTATTTTTTTATTAATGTAATTAGTCTCTCAATGAAATCAAAACTTGTTTATATGATTTTCATATTCGTCGTGATGGTAAAATGGTTGAATTTGCAGGATATTCAATGCCATTGCTGTATAAATCTCATTCAATAATTGATAGTCACAACTGGGTTCGAGAAAGATGTGGATTATTTGACGTTTCTCATATGCTGCAAGTATGTTAAAAATTGAAATCTGATTAAGAAGTTATCAACATTGAAAATCTAGTTTGATAAATAAAATTATAGCTATTAATGTTGTGAAAACATCTATTTTTAGCTTTGTTTTGATGCAAAAATTGTTTGATGTTGGTAGCTGTTAATGTGATTCTGTCTTTTATAGAAATTGAAAATATCAAAGTAAAAGTAAGTTACTTTGTTAAAAAACTACGAGTCTTCAACTATCTCGAGGTTTTAGATGAAGAAATCAGAATATGTAATTTCAGCTTAAATAACTGCTTCTATACTTCCACATTAAACTTAATTTAATGATAAAAATATGGTTTTAATTGAATCTTTAAATAACTCATGTATAATAATATTTTTTTGCTTATTCAATATTATTAAAATTTAATTATTCCCTTTTACATAATTTTTTATTACTGAAATTTTAATACATTATTTGTTCTTAATTTTTTAATGATAAAAATAATAGTTATTTTAATTTTAATTATTTTTGTAGTAATAGTAATAATCTTATTACTATTTTTTTCATTTTCATTATAATGCTTATTGTTATTATTGTATAATAATTAATAATAATATAATAGAATTTATTATAAATATTATTGTTATTATTAAAATTTAGAAAAATTGAATTTTTAAAAATTCTTGTTATATTATTGTTAAATCAGAACTATTGATTTTTAAAAACATTAAATATTTCTTATTTTTTCATTCATCTTTTCAATAAAAGATTTTGCAATAAAATTTTCATTTTCTTTAATTCCTTTTGTTCTTTTCAGCAGTTCCTATTTATTTGTTTCAAAATATTTCTTTAATAAACTAATGATAAGTGAATCTTGAATTATTTTCTTTGAGATTTTGTTTGAAAAAAATCAATGTATTTTACTTTGTGAAAATGACCTTTGATATTAAATAAGTCAAGAGATATAAGAGAAATATTTCATTTAAATTGATCATTCATTTATTATTTTTAGAATAATATATAATTCTAAAAATCATTATAATTAAATGAGTTGGGAATAATATTATTCAAAATCATGACATTATTTTTTAAGTGCTGCATACAGAATTCATTATTTTATTTGATATTATTATTTTTAATATTTCATTGATTCACATACCGATTTTCGAAAACTGTTTGTCTGAAAAATGTAGTTATCAGATTGACGAAGAAAAAATATTAAGTACGTCTTTCAGAGATTATTAAATTATTTTTCAATATTTTCGAAATTATAGAAAATAAATAAGTAAAAATTAAACCTTGATCACAAAACTATTAACTTTTAAATATTTTTACAATTTCTTTTTGTATATTCAATTTGTTTTAAAGATTTTTTCTATTCGTTTCATCTCATTCACATTTAAATAGTAATAAACCATCTTTTACTCCATATCTGGAAAAAGGACATTGCATGATATCTCTTTAGATTTTGTCTGCATCATATTTGTATTAAGAAAAAGATTATTTTTACAGATAGTTATAATTTCGCATTTATTTGAAATACATTATGATTATCTAAAAAATTACAAACTTGATTTGGTACAAAACTTTTGACAATATATTTTACATTTTTATAAATTATTGAAGTTTGCATTTAAAAAAATTTTGAATCTTAATTTTAAATATTAAATTTTTTCTTTATTTTATAAATTTTTATGCATCCAAACAATATCAAAATAAAGTGAGATGAGTGATTTTTTATACTGATTCTGAAATAAATTTTCATAATTGAATAAAAGTTACATTTTAACTTATAAAAATACCATACTTCAAAATTTGTTTGTCTCATTAAAATTATGGGTATATATTTTTGAAGAATAAAAGCAAAAAATAGATTAGATTTATATTTTTTTGAAAGAATTTATAATATAACTATATAAATTTATTCAAATTTAAATTAATAAGTTATTTTTACATTGTCAATAATTTGACTTTTCATCCTGAACAAAATAATTAAATTTTTGTTTATATTAGGCTGTTCCATAGGTTATCTACCATTTTGTAATGAAGAGTTTAACATTAAAACTACACATATCTATAATAAATTTGATATCAATGTGTAGCTCTTGTTTAATCATTCGTTGTTTATGATTAATTAAAAAAAAAAATTTTATATTAAATTAGTATGCAAGAAATGAACATTGATAAAAATTTAATTTGTGATATCATATGGCATTATTGGAAAAATGGAGTGAAAGCATCGGTAATCTCTAGAATAATATAAGAATTTGAATGTGAAAGCGCTGATATGACTATTTTAGATAAGTCGAAATCTGGTAGACATCGGTCAATGAGTCTTGAACTCCTAAAAGTCGCAGTTGCATATAATTCACAAAAAGTACAAGAAAATTGTCACAGGAACTAAATATCCATACTATAAGTGTGTTTCGTAGTCTAACAATGCCTAACAATCAGATTTTCTACAAATACCTCACCATTTAACACCCGGACAACAAAAATATGTGTTTGTCAAACATTACTTCCTATCCAAAGGACATTTTTTTATGACAAATAGTTACATGAAACGAAAAGTGGATTTATTGTAAGTCGTTACTAACAAAAAACAATGGTGTCTGCCTGGTGAACCATTGCTACCTGTCGTTAAGGACATAATTTCTCATCAAGCCTACAGTCCAGATCTTGCACCATCTCATTACCACATCTTTCGCTTCATGGTGCATTATCTGGTATGAAGGTCTTTAAAAAATGGTGAAGACTTAAAATCATGGTTCCAACATTTCTTTGATTCAATAAAACCAAGAGTGGTATACAGCGGGCATAAAAACACTTGCAGAACGTTGAATAAAGTGCGTTGATCGTTATGGAGGATATTTTCGTGAATATTTTTTGCGATTTCAGTTTTATAATTAACCTTTTAATATTATTTATAAAATTAAAATGGTAGATTACTTATGGAACAGCCTAATAATTAAAATATCAGATTGTTTTAAAGGAATTTATTATTTTTAACGGTCCTGTTTTACGGTGTAATACTTACTACCAAATACATTTATTTGAAAGATCCTTTTTGTCTCTACAAAAGTACAGTAAAGTTTTTAATTTAATTAATAATTAAAATTAAATGTGGTCATAATGAACAATGTATTTATGGAATTATCACGGAAGATGAGAAATGGTATTTGCAAACAAACTTGAAGATCAGGAAAGAGTCGTTGGCTTAAAAGCATTATTTTAAGAAGGAGCCGGATCTTGAAAATTGATTGATCAATTTCTTTCTGAGTAAAATTAGCGATTTCTGGAATAAAGATTTCGATAAGCTGGTGGAAATGTGAAAGGTCCTAAATTAATTTATTATTTATAAATAAAATGTTTTATGGCTTAAAAATATAAATTATTGAAAACAACGAAAAATCATGTTACAATCTAATACATAGAAATAAAATTTCATTTTATATTGTGATTGGATAATTTTTGTATAATCATTTTGATGTGAATAAGTAACACCATTTAAACAACAAATAAGAAAGATCAATAGTTTAGAGTTCATGGTATTCACCGTGAAGAATATATTCATGCGATGACAGTTGCTGATATGAAAAATCTCAAGAAAGATTATGGAACTCTTTCTCTTTTTACGAATCCAGAAGGTGGTATCATGGACGATACAATAATTAATAATTGCACCCAGCCGCATTATTATATTGTGTCTAACGCAGGATGTGCACCGAAAATTAAAAACCATTTAATGGTAATTTTCAATATTTTCATTTTGTTTTGTTTCTAATTGTTCTTATCATGTTTTCAATATCATATTTTGTTTTTCGCTTTTCCCAGTTATCACTTTTTCATATTTACAACTGATATAATTTCAATTGATGGATCTTTGTTAAATTTCTCTAAGTGATAAATTACACAAGATTTTTGGCTTGTTCTAAAACAACAACTGCATCAATTAATTTTTTTCACAAAAATGTCTTTAATGAACGAGAATTAAATCTTTTATATCCGTTTTCTGTTTGATTCACATTAATCTTCTGAAGCCATATGTTCTAAAAATAAACGTTTTGATGTAAATGAATTGTGGAAATGGAGGAGATATTTGGACTTGAGTGGTGATGGCTAAGAAAGAGACCTTGATATTGGTGATAATTTTGTTTACATTTCAAAGTGTTATTTAACTAAAAATTCTATGGATAAATATTCAATATATTGATTCAAATAACATTGTGAATTAATTGAATTATTTATGACATTAATAATTTTATTTTTCGATTGTAACTTTGATATTATCAAATTATTCATGTACTCTAGGAATGAATCAATGTCTTGTTCCTCCTGAATTTGTTTTTATAAAATAATTTCCTATTAATTTTTATTAATAAAAAATAATTTATATAATTTTACAAATCTTGACTATAATTTCTAAAAATAAATAATTTTTATTTTATTTCTTGTTTTTATAATTTTTATGCAATTTTTAAATTTCTCTAATCCGATATCGTAATACGTAAGCAAAAAATCTTGCGTTTGTTTGATAAAATAGTTAAGGTAAAAAATAACAGCAATACATTTTTTTATAGAAATAGTTTCCACCTTAATAATAACCTTTTGAAGACATGAAGCAAGTTTTTGTATGTCTTTTCTCTAGAAATACAATTTTTTAATCAAAAAATTGATGAACTGTATTTATTATTTCAAATCGAGTTTTGAACTGCCTGTGCATAAAGTTGTCAATAGTCAAGAAAAGGTGGTTTGGTAAAAATTCCCAGCCAGGTTCAGAAATTTTTTCACGGGTTAGTTTTGTGGTATGTGGTCTTGTATTGTATTAAAAGAATATAACTTTCTTTCCATTGATCAAGGAATTCTGTTTCTTTATGAATGCTTCCTGTACTAATTATAGCTAATCAAAATATTACTCGGAGGTTATAATTTGAACAGTTAGCAAAATCTGATAATGGTTAATGCGGACGATTGTTCACTAAACACAATAAAATCTTTTTTGGATGTACGAAGCCTTTAGAGCTTGAGGTACTGGATCAGGTGATGATAACCAATGAAATAAGCACTTAGCATTGAAGTATAATATCCTTTTCATCACAAGTTAACAAACTATACAAAAAGAAATATTTTTCATTGCCTGATAATTTTACAGAACGAATGCTAAGTCAGCTTGATTTTCATCTCTTGAAAATTCATTTGTGACCCATTTGGTTAACTTACCTCGTTTCCATCTATTGAAGGTGCAATCTAAATGGTTACATCAGTCACTTTGAAGATTTTTGCAAGCTCTGACAACCTTACGCTTGCATTTGACTCAACAACTTGTTTATAATCATTGGTCTCTTAGAGCGTCGTACTTCTCGCGTCAAACTGTAAAATAATCTTTTGAACATAATCACAGAATACGATACATATATTTGGGGAAGCTTTGGTGCTCAGTTTATATTCGTACAATAAGTAAGATCGGTTAAAGGATTTTTTATTAAAGTATAATTTTTAAATGATTACCAAATTATCTAAAATTTTATTGATTAAGATAAAGATGGATAAATATTAACTAGTAAAAACTACAAACGAAATCAATAATAAATACCTCAACAATATTCATGGAAATCTTTTTAAAAAATGAAGAATTTTTTTGGTTATCTGAGATAATTAAATATATACAGTAGAGTTCGGGTAATCCGGATCACGTAGGACCGAATCATTTTCTACGGACTACACCATTTCCGGATTAGAAGAACTTGGTTATAATGAAATCACTCAGTATTACACAATAAAAACTCATAAAATGTCAACATTAATTCAAATAGTCTCTTAAAAACCAATAAGAATTTTGAATTATTTTTAGTTCAATGATAGGTTTTTCAACATTTGATGATCCTGTTCTATGCTTGTTTGAATTGAGTTAAAGATTGAAATAGTAGTATTCATAAATTTAAATTGAACAAACAAAGCTTTCACATTGATAAAAATAATAAAATGAGTGACATAAATATATAATAGAATAAAAATAATATGATTTTTAAACATAAATTTAAATCAATTTTAACTGAGTGCTCATACGAGAAAGTCTTACTCTTAATATTTAATTAGATTTTAATCTGTGACAGTTCTTTTTATTTAAATAATTTCAATTCATATTTTATTAATTTAAAACCATAATTAAATTTTTTAAATTAAAATTCTTTTCCTGGTAAAAATACTTAAAATTCTTGATTTTTGTTGTCAACTTAAGTTAACATTCCGTTTTTAATATAAAAAATAAATTTACTTTAGATTTTAAAATTGATTTTTTCGGAACAAAATTCTTTTTAGAGGTTCTTTTTTTGACAAATACGGTTCTGAGATTTTGTCTGCCATAAGACTGAAATTATTTTATACAGAAACAAATTTTTATTATTAAATACTTTTGTTGGTCGTCTGATACTATTTTTTAAAATTATTTTTTTTCAGATTTTAATTAAAATTCGTTTTCAATGTATTTAATTTAAGGTTGATTTTCAATCACTAGTGTTTGATGGTATTAAAATTAAAAGAAATAAAATTAGTAATAATAATTCATTGAAATATTTTTAAAAATTTTAAATAAGGGTTTTAAAGAACTTTTAAAAATTTATACAAATTTTAAAATATAATTCTGTTAAATAAAGAGTAAAATTAAGTCAAATCAATTTTGTTGTGAAATAAACATACTTTCAATATATATACTTTCAATATAATTTCAAACATAAGATTAATAACTAAAGTTTATCAATATAATCCGTGTCAATGTAATATAATATTAACAAGAACACTGTAAACCTATTTAATTTATTTCATTTAAGAATTGGCAGGAAAAGTTTCAAAAAAGTGGAAAAGATGTGAGAGTGGATTGGGTTGATAATGGACTTATAGCTTTACAAGGTCTTTAATATTCTGATGCTGCTTGTTTTACGATTACTGTTATTCATAGGCCCACTCATGAATGATGTTCTTCAACCTGGACTACAAATACCTTTGAATGAACTCTATTTTGGTCGTGGTTTGTACTGTTCGGTGTTTGGTATTTCGAATTGTAGAGTTACTCGATGTGGTTATACTGGAGAAGATGGAGTGGAAATTAGTGTGCCCAAAATGGAAGCGGAAAAATTAGTTGAAAAATTGCTGGAAAATACTAATGTTGTTGTAAATATCAGGAAATTCGATTTATCAAAAGCATGGGTTTAGGTAATTCCAGTGGGCTTAGGAGCTAGAGATACTTTGCGACTTGAAGCGGGACTTTGCTTGTATGGGAATGATATCGATGAAACTACAACACCTTCTGAGGCATCTCTGTCTTGGACAATAGGTAAAGTGTTGTTTTGAATTTCATTACCGGTTTTCCTCCTGATAACAGTTGTAATGAAAGTTAATTTTTACTTTAAATTTATCAATCAATCATTGAAAATTTTTGAAAGACTTTTACTAATCCTTACACCATGAACATTACCCCCGGAAATTTATTTGAAATAAAAAATCAATTCATTTTCATGAATTTTTTTAAAAAATAACTTAAAAAAAGTGAATTCTTTGGATTATGTCTTTTAAGCATACTGATTTTTTGTAAATAACAGAAACATGTTGTAAATAGCAGGTTTGACAAGACAGGTTGCATTGGTAAGGTGTTTGAATTATTTTTTCGAATTTTTCACACTACGGAAATCGAAGAAATCAGTTAACACAACTTTGGTTTTGGTTAGACTGAGATATTAACCTGAACAATATCATTTTCTTACTGAAAACGTTTAATTATTCGCAATTAGGCATTTTCTGAACATGTCGATTGAAAAAAGAAATTCCTAAACATTTACGTTTTTGACGACTAGAGAAACGAGAATTGTTTGAGAAAAACGACATCAAATTGACCTCTATCCTTTCTGTCTCAGTTTGTTAACAAATGATCTTTCAGAGCCAATATTTACTTTACTTCATCTATTGAAATGGTTGATGACTTATCGTGGGCTATTGATTGAGTCGAAAACGTGCAAAGTACTTGGTGTGTGATCGATATGAAAATTTAAAAATCTCTAAAAATAATTTTTCACCAAGAAAATAAATTACAAACAAATTTCTGGACAAATATGATATTTCGATATTTTGATTTACGTTTAATATCGATTGAATTTATTGATAGAGGCAACCGAATTCAACGGGAGCGTATAAATTGTTTTTTATGCAAAGTTTCAGGGTTTTTAGGTTAATTTCAAATTAGTTTATGTTAATTTCAATTTTTAAAATTTTAGATACGATAATTTCAATATTACATTATACATGTATACATTATTTTGTATGCAAGTTACATATCCTTTATTTATGAGTTATTCATTTTTATGAATATGTAGAAAATAAGGAAATAAAGTGTTCGAGAAAAATATCAAAATTTTTTTGATAAAACAAGATAACGAATTATCCAAGCACATAATTCAAATCATAGGATTTTTAAAAATATTTCAGCTTATGAGAGTCGCTCAAACAACATTATTCTCCATAATAAAAGGTTAAAGAGGAAGATATCCCAAAGCAAGATAAATTATTAGATTAGGTTCATGATTCAAGAATGGATTGATGAAATCGCTAGAATAAGTCCGAAGAAACTGAAAAATTTTTAAAGAAGGATTTGTAGTTTCACTTTCACCTGCAACCATCTCAAAATGCATAGATTGTTTTAAATATTCGATTAAGAAGCTTCAATTAATACCGGAACCCAGAAATGCCAATATCTTAGAAACTCTCAGAATTGGAAATTAATGTAAAAAATTGAAATTAAATTGAAAAAAATTGAAATTAATCTAAAACCCTGTAACACACTTCCATTTCAAATTGCATTTGAATAAAATTAAATATCGAAAAATTATTATTATTATTATTATTAATAATA
>JBBMKC010083438.1:0-16991 GCA_037834085.1 Bipalium vagum | reverse complement strand
GTTATATTATATTTGCTGGACATAGTATTGTATTTCAAGAACATTTAGCATCTCTAATCACGTCAATTTTTGTTTTTGACGCATATTTCTCGTTAAAAATCAAGTGTCCCAATACTTTTGCACGGTAGTGTATTTTTATTATTTTATGTAAAGATTTCAAAAATACTTATTTTCCAACTATTTTTTTACCAAGAAACACATTTATTTATGTTTAGGATCCACAATTTCCCAAGCGATCAAAATCAAAGAAGAAGTAGAACAGGAAACGGAAAAAATTAAACTGCTGCAGATGCAGCTTGAGCAATTCATAGAAAGTGGAAGAAATTCTAAAAACATGTTGCTGAGTGACTTAAAACAACAAGAAAGAATTGTTGAACAAATCCATGTTATACAAAGCCATGTTATTGAAATTTCAAAGTCGAAGTTTGTTGAGATTGAGCTGAATGATCCAGAGGTGGCTAAAATGATACTACCATCTATTGAGAATATTCAAATGCTTTGCGACCTTGTGGAATCTCAATCAATTCAGTTGTTCAATCAGACTAATTTGTCAATTGAAAATAAATCTGAAATGATAGAAAAAGATAATCCGCTCATCTTTATGACTTCAGAAGAAGATGTCATTATATCAAGCACAGTTCAGTCATTATTTTCCGACCAGAGTAATAGTTTAATAGCTAAAGACGAACCTGATTACCAAAAAGAGGAGAAAAGTCTATCAGAAAAAGAAAAAACTGTGATTAGTGAAATTTTTCAAAAAATCTTTCAGAAATGTATATCAAATATTGATACTAATTTGGAAATCATCAATAAAAGTACTTTTAATGTTCCACTTTTTACAGTTCAAGATATTATCAACAACGAAAAATTAACCTGTGTCAAGGCTATAGAAGAAAAAGTAGAAAGAATGGATGGGAACTTGGAAAAAATTGCTTTTACTAATTGTGATTTGGAGATGTTAGGCTGTCCTAATTGGAACAAAGAGTCATTGGATATAATACTATATGATTTAAAGGGATTAAATGAAAACATAAACAATTTATCAAAAAGTTTGGCAGATATTCATAACATAGAACAGTTGGAACAATGGAGACAATCTTGTTGCGTTCTTGTTAACTCTTCATTTTTGCTTTCTGACTGGGTTGAAAACTGTACATTTATTATCAAGAACGGAAAACTCTCACAAAGTAACATTGGATTAAAGTTGGATTTCCTAGACAATTTATATTCTGATACTGGTTTGATGAAACAAAAGTATGAGGAAAAAACACTTGATCTAAATTCTCTAATGCCCAAAATTCAAGAATTAGCAAATACTCTCGGCGATTTTATTTCTGATGAAATGTCAGAATCCGTAGAATATAAGAGAAATCTCGGTTTATTCATTGAACAGTTTAATAAATCTGAGGACTCAAATTTTATTCCTTATAATTTGAAAGAATTACTTATTCACTTCAAACTTCATCCATTGTCAGTTGAAATTCGTCATTATATCGACAAAATAAACCAAGATATAGACAATTTATTCTCAGATCAAATGGAACAAGAAAACCAATGTATCACAGAAGAAATTAATAACATCTGCTTACAGATCTTTGAAGATATGATAAATACTGACAACCAGTTGATTTATGAAGTCTTGATCAGTCGATTAAACTCGTACTATGATCAAATGAAAATCATTAATGACAAAGTTGGCTTGTCGAAATTGTTTCTCCAAGAGTTTCAGACTTCAAAATTTTATGAAAGATTTTCAAAGCAAATTGATAAGAGTCTAAAGAACAGTTCAGAAATATGTGAACAATGTTTATCAAAGATTATAGCAGTTGATTATTGTGGAGGTTTTATTCAAGAAATTAAAGAAACGGAAAAGAGCTTAGAATTATCAGTTGATGAAACATCATCAAAAGCAATAAGAGATGAAGAACTATTTTTAATGAAAAGCCAATTAAAGAAATTCGACGAAAAAATGGTGACATTAACTGAAAATTTACAAGAAGTTTGTGAGAAATTTAAAAACAATCAAATCTTATTGAGTCCTTTGATACAAGAAAAGTATGAGGATTTGAAATTTAAGCTTGGAAGTAAAAATAGGTATATTGACGAAAAATTAGGTACTGTTTCTCAAAATAAGGAAAATGTACAAGAAAGAGAAAAACAACAACTGATTTTATCAAACGATCTCAATGAGTTGAAAAATCGTTTGGAAGGAACTGAATGGGACAGCTGTAACATTGAGGTCATAAATCAAAATTATTTACTCAGTCTCCAATTAGATAAAAAATTAGGAGAAATAAGTGAAAGAGCAGAATTTTATAAGACCAGCAATGATAATAAAAATTTTATAGAGATGGATCACAAAATAAAAGATTTAAAAGTAGTGATTTCGAAAAATATTAAAACTCTGGAGCATCAAAAAATCCTTCTAGAAAATATAAATGATATTTGCGATTTGAAGAACGATGATCTCATAAAAGAAAATGACTCAAATATCTCAACTTCCATTGAAAAGAATATTCACACCCTGAAATTACAGATAAATAAGCTTGATGATTTTGAAAAACAATTAATTCAAGAATTTGTAAAAGATGATGGACAATTGATAGAAAAAATACATGGGAAAAAAATTGAATTGAATAATTTATTGAATTTCTTAAAGTTAGCAGACAGTCAGCATGAGAAAATGGTTGATTCCAACAAAGAAGTTGAGGCTTTATTAGAAAATAGTAACAATTGTAGTAGAGATTTAGAAAATTTACTAAAATCTCCAGAAAAATCTTTGACAGATATTGAATTATTGACGAACACCATCATTCAAAACAATAATACATTAAATCAAATAAAAGTCAGCGAGCTCCATTTCGAGGAACCACTCGTCCAACCCCAAATGTTAGAATTTCAAACTGCCATATGCAATAAAATTGATGATTGTGTAAAATCTACAGAGTCAATGATCAATCCATTGATGAAGACCGTAAATCAATGTTGTATTAATAAAGAATTTTTGGTACATATATCGAAAAAAATCGATATTCTTGAACAAGATCTTAAGGAAGATAATGATTTGATTAAGTTGAGTATTATATCGAAAAGAGCAAATGATATATTGAACCAATTGAATGAAATTTCAGATAATATTGAAATGGACAAAATCGGACTGAATGTCGAAGAAGTCAGAGGTTTATACAATGAAGTTACGACTTGTACGGATAGAATAAAAGCACTTTTGTTTGAAATTTCGAATCAACAATCAAGAATTAGTGTAGAGGAAGAAGAGGTTAAAAATTTATCAGAGATTTTTAATAATACAAAAGAAGAAATTTTAAAAAATTTAACAGATCTAATCGAAAAAACAAAAGACAAGAATATTACATTACCTCTCAACAACTTTAAGGAGGCCCTAGACTGGTCAAATCAAAATGCTGATGTTATGATGGTAACTTTAAACAAAATAAAAAAACTTGATATTCAAGAAGGTACTATTAATGACATCAAGATGGAATCTGTTCAAGCTATTAAAGATAAGTTTAGTAAAATTTATGTGGAAATTGTTGAGACAATTAATGAGATCCACGAGGCTTACGAGAAAGTCAATTCTCAATATGGAAAATTATGTTCTGAAAATGTAGAAATGGTTTCTACTGAAATCCTAATGAAGGAGAAGGATAATTATCAAAATTTAGAAAACCAAATCAACTTGATATCGTATAATGGACCATACTCAAATATTACAGAAATAGCCTCTTTATTAGACAATATTTCTTTGCTAGATAAAAAAGTCAAAGAAAATATTGATTCTTTAAATTCAAAACTAGAAGCACAGAAGGAAAGTGATATTTTATTAAATAATTTAATCCAAGCTGATTCTAAAGTACAATCTATCATAGCTCAAGTGAACCCAATCATTGAAGATCTGAAAAGTAAAACAAAAATTCCTACTACAACAATTAATGATCTGAATATCTTATTGAATCTTGTTAAACCGAATCTTGAGATGCTTTCCGATATTCGATCTGAACTTAGTGATGTAAATTCAGCTTTCAATGGACACATTCCTGAACTTTGCATTGGACTCAACAAGAAAATAGATGAATTCATAGATCATGCCGAGATAGTTATTAATCCTGTTATTGAAGCAGTCAGTCTCTATGAGGATTTCGAAAAAAAATCGGGAAGATGCAGTGAGCAAATTAATCAATTCGAACAGGTTCAGATTAAAAATTCAAAACTTTTGTCGACAGAACAGTTAGGGGAACTAACTGCTATTATGTCAGATCTTACTGAAATTCAAAGAGCTGCCGAAATGTGTACAGGATTTCTTAATATTGATCAAATAGCCACTGTCAATGAATCGTGTATACAGAATAAAATTAGACTGACAAATATTGAGAGAGAAAAGAAAGAAGAAGAAGAAAAATTACAAAATTTGATGAAGGAGTTTGAAAATATTAAAAGCGAATCCTTGAAAGATGTGGGAATTTTCTTTAATTATATGAAAGAAAATAAGAATTGTTTAAATCTAGATGAAATGAAATGTAAACTGGACAAAATGAACAGTAGCTTGAAGGATTTGGAAAAGATTTCCAGTGATGTTAATGAAATCAATTCAGAATGTGGAGAAATCTTGAGTTCTGAATTGAAAATAATTGAAAAGTCGACAGGGGACTTTTGGGAAAAGTATAATAGTTTTAGTGATTTTATAAATATGAAGAACAAGGAATTTGCTGAAATCAATCAAAATTATAATCATTTAACTGAATTAGAAATCAAAGATAATGAGTACGGGATTAATTCGGTAGAGGAGTTATTAGAGAAAAGAAATAAATTATTAAATATCGAGGAGAAAGTTTTTAATTTTAATTTGGACAGTGAATACATTTTCCAAGAACTGAGGAATGTTGAACTTGAAAGATCAAATTTAGTTGATGCTATTAAAGATTCAATTAATTCTCTTAATACAAAAATTTCCGCTGAAGAAGAAAGACAGACTTCTATAAAAAGTTGGAACAAAGATCTTGAAAAAATTGATCTTTCAATTTCAGAATTATTGGGATCTTTATGTTCTAATGAAAGTCCTATTTCTATTCATGGAATCGAAACTATAATACAAGAAGTGAAAGATAATATCAACTTAATAAAAAATGTTGATAATATAAAGATTCAAGAAAATTCACCAGAAAAGATAAATATGAAGTATAAAATTTCAGATATCGAAAGTAAGTTAAGTAACATAGAGTTGAATATCTGTCAGATGAAAGTGGATTTGGGCACAAAGCTTGCAATTGTAAATGCCAGTCAGCAGTTATCTCAGGAAACATATGAGAAACTTAATCAAGATATAATTGAAGAAACACCGATCCAAAATGAACAGAACTTAAAAAATATTGAACAAAACCTTATAATCTCAAAGAGTAAATTACTACTTCCTTGGTCATCAGATCAATGGACATGTCGTGAGAAAATTGATTTAGATCATTCAAGTGGAAAAGAAGTTGAAAATATTGATAATTTGTTACTCAAGAGACGTATGGTATCTGAAAAAATGTTTGAAAATATTTTAGATAGGGTTGACACAGAAGTTAAATTAATAAAAGAATCTACTACAGATTTGGATAAATTATTATCAAAGGAAGAAATCTCTTTGAGATTACATAAAGTTGAGCAGTTGTTAACAGATTGTATAGAAGTTTGGGGCGATAATCTTCAGGATTCCGATAAATCTGTCGAACTTCAATCCAAAAAACTCCAATTAAATAATTTTGAAATTAATTTTAAAGAATATCTAAACGGCTTGGATAAGACCGAAATAATTATAGGTGAAATGAATGGTGAATTGAAATATATTCAGAAATTTATAAATGATGAATTAAACCTTATCAGTGAAAGTGAGGAAAAAATAAAGCTTTTAGAAGAATATAAGCAACGTTTGGAGTTATATCCTATTCCTGAAATCGCAGAAATCAAATCTAAAGAAGGTCAAGACCAGAATTATAGGATATGTGTTGCTTTGAAAGAAAAAGAAGAAATTGTTGGAGAAATAACCGAAAAACTGAAGTATGAGAGAATAAAAATCAGGTTACAAGAAGTTGAAGAATTGTCAGATATCATTCAAAATGTTGATGTGATTAATACCTTTGAAGATATTATTACAAAGTCTTGTCGGGCTAAAGAATGCCTTAGTTCATTAAAAGAAGAAGATTACATCTCTGATATCGGGTTTAATAAGGTTGACATAAAATCTGATTATAAAATGATGTCGGAAAAGTTTGATAAAATTGAAGAAAATATAAAAAATATGAAGCAAAATATTGAATTAGCGGAAAATATGGAAATAGATCATAAGAATAAAGTTGAAGAATGGCAATTATTAAAAGATATGGATAATATAGAGTACGTTGATAATATAAAGCAACAGATAGTCGAACATGTAGATGAATTGAATCACTTACAACATGCTTTGACAAAAGGATTTCAATGTGATAAAACCAAGGAATTACAAGAAAGAATATTGGAAGCCATTGTGGTCTCAAAACAAATGTCCCAAGATCTGATAATCAGTACGGAAAAAAGCATACTTAAAAATCAAATAAGTTCAGACTTAGATGAGTTGAAAACAAAAATTGACGTTTTGAAAGTAATATTAAAGAAGGAAAATAAAGAATGGTCATTGAACGAAGTACAAGAACTATTGTATTCATTAAAAGAGAAAATAAATGTTATTAATCAACAGAAATCAGATATGCTCAATACATTCTCTCATAAGGTTGGTTCGGAATTGAAGGTTCAGATCGATAGTATTAATGATGATTTTGATAAATTAGAACCAATAGTTGAAGAAAAAATAGTCAACCTAACTGAAAATCTATCGGAAAGTCAAATGATAGGAAATCAGGTAAAGGAATTATTAACAAATAAAGATACCATTACTAAAGAAGAACTAATAAAGGATGTCAAAATATCTGTGGAATTTAAATTAAAATTATTAGACCTAATGAAAGATTTCCAGGAAAAGAGTTTATGTTGCAAAGAACAGCAAAGAGGAATTCAAGAAATAGAGGTAACAGTAAATACCATAAATGCATCACTGAAGGGTCTTGAGAATAAAAAACAATTAATATTGAATAAAGAAGTTGCCACTGAATTTGTTCAAAGCAATATTAAAGATATTGACGAAAGATTGTTTAAAATTGATCTTTTATTTTCAAATAGCGACAATAAGGATACACCTTTTCCAATGATAATGGAAAAACTTGATACGCTAATTAAAGACTTAGAAAAAATTGTTAAGCCAGAAACGTTGAGCGAGGAAGAATTTTTGGCATTAATTGTTGAGTCTACTAATAAAATAAGTTCCACAAAACAGTTAAAATTACAAACGTGGGAGATGATTCTTGATCAGGAAAATATATTTAAAAGTTTGGAAAGAGACATTAATAATATAATATCTGAAAATAAACAAATGTTGGGAGATTATGTTGAAATGTACAGATATCATTATTCTAAAATCGAAAGGATCAACAAAATTCAGGTTTCATGTGGCGTGTTGGTTGAAAATTTGAAAGATTTTGAGAACAAATTAATTTGCAAGGAATTATCGGATTTTCAAATGTCAGTGAGATCTATGGAGCAAACCTTACAAAATCTCAAAGAAACTGAAGAAAAAAATATAACAGAGTTAACAGATCAATTGAGACTAAAGCTAGAAGATGCCAAAAGAAATCAAGATATTTGGTTGAAGGAATCCATAAAAGTTCTTCAAAATTGCACTCAAAATACCAGCTTGGAGCCTGAACTTATTAAAGCTCAAGTTTCAACTTTAGAAAATCTTATACTAGGTCTTGATAATGGAAATCAGTTGACAGAAGAAATTTATTATTTGGAAGAACAAATGAAATCGATAAATAGCAATTTTAGCGATCAACAATGTATCCATAGGGAAAGAAAGGCAAGTATTATACAATACCAAGAATTAGTAGTAGAATCCCAAAAACGATTTTTGGACATAGCAGGAAGATGTACGGAAGCAATGGAAATCGCCAGTGGACTGGATAAATTTTTGAATGATTTACAGTCGAATTTGTGTTCATTACCGAAGGAAGATATAATTTTGCTTGAAGTTTTGAACCATTTAGAGGTTTGGAAAAATGATTTATTTCGATTAAATAATTAAAAATAATCTTTAGTGTTTGAAAAAGGGTTTGGCATGTAAATTGCCTGATAAGGAAAATCTTTTAGCTCTCGAAAAGATATTAATTTTAGAAAATGTTTGTGTTAAGAGCCTGAAGACTATTGACATTGAAAATTTATTTATTAAAACCTTTGAAGATATTGACGACTTTATAGAGGAGTACAAAGAAGCAGTGGAAAAACTGAATGAGTTTCAAACTCAGGTTTTTAAAGAGGAAAGGGTTTCGCTTGATCTTATTGGCCAAGTTAATTTAGAGCTTACAAAGCTGAAATCTAAACAAGAAACACTCTTTAAAGAAAACCTGGTTTGCTTAACCGTTAGTTTTGAAATTTTAACTCTGATGTTTGTCCGATTTTTTTATTTTAAAAGTATTAAATTTTAATATATATAATTAAGGATGTACTGTGCCTGAAAAAGAAAAATTTCTTTTTCATTTACATTGTATTTAAATTTACATTGTTCAAATCATTAATTTTATACATAATAAATTATCTATCTTTATTTTAAGAAATATATTGGGTCATTGCAAATGTTCGGGCCCGATTTTTAAATACTTTTCACAAATCAGAATCAGGACGTAATAACTCATGTTTCATATTAAAATGAATCATACTATTCCGGTGATATCATCAGATGTTATTTTAAGTTACATGCTTGATTAAATACTATATATTTATCTTGCATTATTATTTAAAATATAAATATAGATAAAATACATTTACGTCATGTATGTTATATGAATTTCATAAAGGTGTATCTGTTAGAACTTCTTATAAAAAGGTTCATGGCATTTATTTGGTTGGTACTCCTTCTTTAAGGATAATTAAGAAATTTTTTCGACGATTTCGTGATGGAGATGTTAGGTTGGAATTTCGTCCTGGACGACTTTCAGTAATTAAAGACGACATTATTGGTATCATGTAAAAAATTTATGGATTTCAACACAGGAAATTGCTACTAGCCGCATTTCGTCATTTAAAAAGGGAGAAATACGTATTATAGTATAATATATTACTATACGTTTTATAGTATAGTATTAATTAACAATATAATAAATGATATTAAAAGGAGGAGGACTATTATATTTCTTTTAAGATAATCATGTAAACTCATTAATTATAGAAATATTTTATAGAAAGATATCGTGAATATTATTTTTTTTAATCTTCTCAATCTTTTTAAATTACCTGTTTTAAGTTTTCCATTAATGTTATTAGTGACAGGATCTTTTTGATAAATCGTTTGGATTTGTATCTATCAAAGATTGCATTTCTGATAGTTTTAAAACGCTTTTATAATTAATATTTTTTTAAAAATTGTGGAAAAAAATAGCTAACTCTAAAATTGGAATTACATTGAGTTTGAAGATAGATCAACATTTTCTTTTTTCTTGAATATTTAACCTTACTCTTTTGTTCATTTTTAAAAACTAACAAATTGTAATAATTTTTTAAACAATTTCAGTTAAAAGCGTTTTAAAATAAATTAAAAAAAAATAAAAAAATTGACAAAAGCTTGGTCTTATAACGAGGGTCTCCTATATAAAAAGAATAGCTTAATTTTCCTAGTCAATTTTTGTGCAAAAATTTCTTCCCAATTTGTCTCTTAAAAGGAGGTATTCCTGATAACGAGGTTTAAGTGTAATTTTATGAAATATTGTAATTTTTAATAATGTATCAATTTGTAATTTCTATGCATTAAAAATATTTTCTTTTTTAAAGCAGACTATTTTTTATTTATTGTATTTTTTTAATAATAATTGTTCGGAAAATTATTATTAATTCTCATAATAATTCAATAGTTTTTCTACATTTATTATTACATTTTTTATTTCAGGATCTGAAAATTCAACTTACAGAAAAGCTTGATATCTTAAAAGTTTTGGAACAAGAAATTATTGACTATCACAGTAAACGAAATTTGAAAAATGAAATTGCTGAAAAAATAAAAAAAATTGTTTTTGAGATTGAAAGTAGTATAACACCAATTGTGGAAATCATAAGCGAAGCAGAAGATCAAAACATAATAATGGAGTATGTCAAACAGAATGTTATAAGTCTAAATGAGATTTTGGACAAAATTGAAGAAGATGTGAAAATTGTGATTAATGAGCCAAATTCAGATCAAAATTCCGAATTTTGGTGTGAGAAAATTCAAAATACCAATGTACATTTATTATTTATTTTTAAAATTTTATTCTCTTTAAGTAATATAATTATTATTTCATGGAAATTAAATTCTTATGATTATTTTATTTTTTATTATTATATTTTTAAATTTTTATAAATTATTTTTTTAATTTTATCAGATATTTTTCGTATACGTATTCATAAAATGTGATTCTTGAATTAATTTTTTCAATCAATAATATTTCAGATATTTAGGTTATTTGAAACTACTGATATCTATTTGATTGGGATAAATAATAAATTCTTTGACAACTTACTTGAAAAATATTTACGCAGACTTTCAATTAATAAAAGTTTATCTAAGTTCACTTTTGGCTAATTATTATAACTGTTATTTATTTACAATCAAATGTTAATTAAACTAATATTTTTATATTTTAACGAAAAATATACTTATATTAAGAAAAATGAAGTATTATTATTTTAGAATCGTAATTTTTATAATATTATAAAATAGTAAAAATATCCCAAAATATTTTATTTATTTATTATTTATTTTTTTACAAATATATTATCTTTTATGAATTATAATTTTTAATTACTTTTAATCTTTAATAATTCTGATATTAATCCCGATAATTAAGTATTCAACTTTTAACTTAGCGATTTTTGTACTTTATATTGCTGTTTATATAAAATCATAATTTTTTTTATTTGTTTAAAAAAATTATATAGGATTTTATTTTTTGAATTTTAGATGACAACTTTTGCATTCTAAACTTTTATTTTTCATATTAATAAATATTTACTTTGATTTTTCTCAATGTTATTGAATTTTTCAACTGAAACAGCGGTGTATTCACGTTTACACTTAATATAAAAATTATAATATATTATTCTAGGTCTGATTAATTTTATTCTTACTCTGTCTTTAGTGTTCAATTCACTTTTTAGTACAAAACAATAGGCAACATTTGATAATTAAAATTATTTAATTTTTGAAACAAAAGAACCAATTATAATTAAATATTAAGAGTATAAATATTATTAGATTCTGAATTGCCTTACTTATATTTTGTTAATATTTTTACACAAATATAATTTAACTAATTTTATTAATTTTAATTTATTTATTTGTGTTTTAATTTAAAAAATTATCCTAAAGCTCATTTGTATTTGTATTTTCAAAAAAATTTTTTTCTGAAGGCTCAATTTTGTACAATAAAGGTATTTATAAAATTAAATATCTATTTATACATCAGAATTGATAAATAAAATATATGATTACGTTTATCATTGCAAAAAATGTAATGTTTTGGTTTTATTGCGATTTTCCCTAATTTAAGTAATGTATTTGTTTTTATTCTTCTTTTATTGTTAACATTTTCTTTGTGTCTTATAACTTAATGTATTTTTCGTTATTTTATTATTTACGTCTTAAATGGGACATGGATCATATTATATTTCTTACCAAACTAAATTATAAAAACTCAAATCAATATAAAATTTCTAAAAAAAAGGAACAGAGTAAATTAACCCATTTCATTTCAGAATTCAAGAGGGCAAATAAATTTAATTTACTGAATGTATAATAGTGGACATGGGACCTATTAAAACTATGAAAAAGTTTCATAAAAATTAAAAAAAAATGGAAAGTAAAAGTCTACCAATACCCAATTAAAATATAATGTCTCTGTAGTGATTTAAATTAATTTATATTTCGTAAAATCTTCAAATAAAGTGTAAATTTCACTCAAAAGGCACATCCCAAAATGGGGCTTATGGAATGAAATTGGTTAAATAAACAACCTTTAGTATTCAAAATATGAATTTTTTATAATTAATAAATTTTTGTTCATATTATTTCATTAGAAAAAAAGATGTAGAAATAATTAAATTATACAAAATTATATATATAGAAAAAAGTATATTTTTTAGATGGTGATCATTGCTTACTGAAAATTATTTTTTAATAATTGTTATTGTTATCCTAAAAGTCTGAAAATATTAAGCATCTTTTGTAGACATGTGTTGCATTTCGATTAAATTAGTACATGTAAATGATAGTAAGATGTGAAAAGGGAGAAATTGTGATAAAGTAAAACAACAGCAAAAATAAAGTTGTGTATTGGATTAAGTGTACTTTAGAGAATTTTGCAAGTTATGGGACAACTGAAAGTCATAAAATATTCTTAAAGATTGTTCTATGTTTTTGAACACAGAATATTAGATCAACAAAGAATAGGTAATAATTTTCATCTGTTGGGTGGTATTGGTACAAAAGAATTCTTGAAAATCTTGTAACTAAAGGCATTCATTTCCAAGAGTATATACTATAAACTGGAAATGAAAATCTAGAGTGAATTTGTCAAACTAAGAATTCATGCAAGATGATTTTCAAGGAAAGGGAACTTAGATTACTATTTTATTTTATCATACCTCTTAGATCTTTTACATTATTATATCAAATATTACATGTTTGGTGAAATTAAGATGGAGAAATCCTTAAAGATTAATTTATTATCCCTAATACATATTATAATCCCCTCAATACCGAGAATATTTTTTCATTTACATATAATATAATTTTTACTGACTTTTGAACGATTAATTCATAAAAATATAATTGGATGTCACTTTCTGATAAAAGCTGTAATTGATTACAATATCTTTATATTTATTATATATTTTCTAAACTTAATCAAAATAAGTAATTATATTTTGTTAAGATGATCTCAATAAGACTGGAGGAAGCCGCAGGTACTTTAGAAAAATTAGAAGATGAAGTGGGTTCACCATTTTTGGACGGAGAGATTAGAGATATAAAAGATAGAATTAATGAAAATAGGGCTCAAACAAAGTGTCATCTAGAAGACTGGGAAACTATTCAAAGCATATCAGTGGACACACAAAGTATTATTGAGAAGATACAGGCATATGAAAATCAAATAAATGAATTAGAATCTTGTGGAGCAGATTTTGATTCTATCACCGAAGCTCAATGTCATTTGACAGAATTAGGTCAATCTTTTCACGTTGCCAAAGAAGAAGTTAATCTTTTGGAATCCAACTGCTCTAACAAGTTACAACCCGAGAATGAAATTCATTTAACAAATATTTTTAAAAATATTCAACTTCAAATTGCGGAGTTATATGGATATAAAAACAGAGTCATGAATAAGCTTGAATGTCTCAAACTTTTGGAATCTGCTTATCTGGACGTTCTCAAGTGGGAAAAAGATTTCAAATCAGGAAATAAAAACTTAGAGGAAAATTCAATTGTTCTCATATCGGAAATTAATGGGTTGAAGTCAAAATTAGAGAGTATAGATCACACAGATATTTTGCAACCAAACAGGAAAATAGACCATATCAATGAAATATTAAACTCTTCCGAGGAAACCATCACAAAGTTACTTTTGATGAAATCTATTCAAAACGATTTGCAGTTATCGAACAATAAATTGCAGGATATCAGTGAATCCATTGCTAAATTCCAGTACAACGATAAGTCGGAAGATGAATTGATATTAACAACGATAGAGCATGAGATTGAAATACTAAAGAAAAACTATGAAAATAATCGTCAAGACTCTTTCGTTGATCTGTGCGATATCATTGAACATCAATTTGCTATTCAAACTCAAATGTTAAATAGTCTGAAAATGCAACTGAAAGAGTGTAATCCCATCACGGAATTAATGTTCGAAGAAAAACTGGAACCCAGTATTGTAGAAAATGTGAAACGAGAATTAACTTTTTCGTCGTTGTTTTGCCAGAATGAAAATGGGGATATTAATGTAGGATTATTTATTGTATTTAATAAATAAAAATTAAGTTTATTTTAATCAATAATCAATTAATGAAAATGATATTTTGTTGAAAACATATTCAGAGTATTTTTTTCTCAGGATTCTAACCAGTCTGATGATCAAAAATCATTTGAAGGTCATGCAACCTTAAATTGTCAAGATTACAAAAGGGATATCTACGAATTTTCTTTATGGATTTCTAATGAGATCAACTCTCTGAACAATTTAGAAAAGTTGTTTTCATTCGATAACCAAAACTCGTCTTCTGTTCAGGTAACATTTTATCATTATCAAGAAAATGAACGAAATAAATTAGAAACTGGTTGAGGAATTGGAGATCAAGAAAGTTTCTTTAAATATTTTGGAGAACTCTATATTGGTATCGCCCGATAAAGAATTGTTCAGAAATGATATGGAAATTTTGAAGACAAAATTGACAGATTATGAGCATCATCTTTTGGTAGGCCTTTTTTAATGTAAAAGTAAAGAAATTTAATTTTCATTCTTTTTTTGCAATTTTGATAACACAGCTTCTTGTGGTACTTTTTAATGGAAAATGTAATACGTAACCATTAATTTAGTTACATAGTTAATATAATCATCGTCAAGAGTCTTAGGCAGGTGAAACTTATTAAAGAAACGTGATGAGTTCATATAATTTTTGTTAAGCACATGAATTAAAAGTAATTTATTTTAGAATAATTAATTAATTTATATGAAATATATATTTCGTATTTTAATCATTATAATTAATCTAAAAATTTACAATGAGGCTAGACATGAAGCATGCCAATTTGAAAGATGTCGTATTGTTGGGTTATTCGAAGCTGGTTTGTCGCAGGTTAAGGTAGGACAACGAGATGGGCGATCCAGATGTGCCGTCCAGTGTATTGAGAAGAAATTGGAAAGAGACAGATGCATGTGAAAACCTTCCAAAATCAGGTAGATTGCGATTAGCAGGCAATAGAGATGATCACATGTTAGTCAGAACGATAAAGAACAATCGTTTTGTCCCATACAGATTGTTAGGTAATTATTATAAATTAAATAAGATAAAAATCAAACTAAAATTGTTGATTAATAAATTTTACCTACCTAAAATTTTTGACGATGAGCATAAATAATAGTTTATTCTATGAATTATCAGAATAATTTTTTCTTACTATTTCTGAAAAAAAATAATATAAAAATTCATACTATAAAATTTTTTTCTTTATTTCAGGATATTCTGAAAAAGTCTACGGATTTAGATAATAATCTTCTCAGTTTCAAAAAATTAGCAAATTGTATTCTCACATGGATTGAATCGAAAAGAACTCTTTTAAATGGCGATCTTTTAATGATCGATCTCAAGACATTTGTTGATGGTCTGCAAAACGAATGTCATGAAGTTGAAACTATTAAGATCCGAGATCTGGTGTCAGCGGGTAGTCACATCGAGAAATCAGATATAGCAAAAGGTTACCCTAAAATATTAATGTCTATTAATAAAGTTCAAGATGAGACTTTGAAACAATTTCATGAAATAGTCAATCAAATGAACGAGGTTTTTAACTTTTCATAATTAATGAATCTTTAATAATCTTCGAAATAGATGCACCACAAATCTCCGATTTATGATCTTCATTTGATTCTAACTGAGTGTGAAGAATTTATAAATGGAGTGTTTCCAAAATGGTACAAGGATCAGCTAGAACATACAATTATTAGTAGTAAAGAATGCATTATAAGAATAAATGAAAATAAAACGAAGTTGGCGTATGTTGAGGTATTTTTATTTTTTAAATAAAATAATTATAATGTAAATTTATTAAAATTATTCTGAGTTATTATCTTAATTGAATAAATATTAATGAAGAATATTATAAGATTTTATAATTAACCTTTATAATCTTATATAAACTTTTTAACGTATTTCACAAATATAAATTCATTTATCACAGTAAAATATTATTATTAAATTTGTTTGTAACAGTCATGTCCATTATTAATCCAGAAAAGCGATTGAAATGGGTTGAACATTACTTTACAGTCCTTGGGATGGCATATTTATACGGAGAATTTTTCATCATCCGGTCATCCTGCAATTCCTATACTAAAGGTTAACAGATTTGATAAAATGTGATGTTTTGCGTTTGGTTGAATTTTGGGGGGATAATCATCTTTGAACGAATTTCTGATGGTCGAACTTTCAACTCAGATCTAAATTGGCAAGAATTGCAAATAGTTTATGATATTTTAAAAGAACGTTATTATTTCTAGTTTCATCATGAGTTAAAAAATTATTAACAGATTTGATATACAACCTAGTACAAAGCATACTACACAGATGCCAAGTTATAATTGACAATGTAAGATTACCAACCAAATATTATGATCTAGGTCTGAATTTAAATTTAACATCAAATTCATTTTGAGGATATTTTTGAAAGTTAAATTATTCATTTGACTTATTGTATCTGAGAACATTTATTTATATTAAAATTTCAATTAAGCTTTTTATAATATATATATATATATATATACAGTGAATTTTAATAGTATTAATTTTAAGTAATAATAATATTATTTTCAGGAAACCGTGGATAAAATTAATAATTTGATTGAGTTATGCAACATTCCGTGTCCTAAAATAGTTTTAAGCGACGAAATTGTTGGCTTCTCTATTGAAAATTTAGATGTAGAAAATAAACTTTTAATACCCAGATTGCTAAAAGTTTCAGTCAACCTCTGCGAAATTTGGAATGCTGTAAGTATAACAATTAAGCTATCAAAGAAATTATACTCAGACTTTCATTATGATATTTTGGAAATATAAAGATTGGTTTTAAAATTATAATTTATCAGTTATACAATATATAT
>JBBMKC010083330.1:3084-16994 GCA_037834085.1 Bipalium vagum | reverse complement strand
AAATTGAACAAAAGTGTAAACAGATGTGTAATGTAACCTGTTAAACTTGAACACCTTGATTATCTGAACACCTCTCTTTGAACTTTTCAACAAGGACACTATAGTGTTCAATTTAAGCAGGTTTCACTGTATTTGAAAAATTAAATGATATAACTTATAAACAGTATTACTAAAATTACGGTCTTCGTAAAAGCCTGTTCACCCTCTATGGAAAATGTAACTTTTAATGAAAATAAATAACTCCAGGCCCGACATTTATTAAATAATAATATTATATATTGTTTTAATAATTAATATGATTTCATTTTTATTTTTGACCAATTGTAATATTTTTGGCATCGAAAAAATAAATTTCTTGTATACATTATGAGAAAGTTTGTACCATTCGTTCTCGGAATAAATTTTTTAACTCTTGTGCAGAATTGGGTGTCATCGGTGTTACTTCCTTTTTAGGATATACCAGACATTTTTATGGGGCTTAAGTCTGTAAAAGATATTTTTATTTTTTAAGAAAGCCGTGATAGTTTTGACCTTATGTGGTGGGCCTAAATAATGTTGAAACATGAATGCCGCATTTGTCAGCTATGTTTATATCCTGGAGAATCTCTTTGAAATATCTCGGCATTCATATTACCATTGAATCTTTTTAGAATTCCAACTTCATTACTGTTGAAAGCCTTGTCACATAACTGGTTGAATAAATATAGGATTTCACGTTAGATTCTTCTTATCAATAAATTTCACGAGTTAGTATTTTTTATAGTGTTTAGATTATTTTTGCAGATTTTTTGAAATATCTATGGTAATTTGTACAAAAATATATCACTACATTGAATCAGTCAATCGACTCTTAGAGAATTTTTTAGATTTGGGATCATTGTTTGATTTATTTAAAACGTGAATGACAAATGTATTTTAAGTTATAAAAACAAAAATTTATCTGACTTGTAATTGCAAGAGGAGAGTGATTGGAGGAAGATTTTCACCAATTTCAGGTGTATGGTATAAGTCTTCGGGTTGTCCATTATCAGATCTAGACTCTAGCAAACCTAGCTTAAACTCGTTAATATTTTTATTAGGAAACCATGATTTGGTGAGTCTAGATGTATGGACTGCAGCTTTGTCTTGTTGAAATATGAAATTTTCTTCTAATAAATCCTTTCCATTTTGACATAAACCAGTTTCCAAAACATTTATTTTATTCATTTTAGTTGAAATTCCTGGTAATGGAAACTGTCTTTCAGTTTATATTTTATGGTCACGTATAAAGCGAACATCCCAAGAGAATTGATCCTATACACAAATATTAAAATTTTCCAATAATATTTTTAAAGAATTTTTTGAAGAACTTATAATAATAAATAATATAATTTTTATTATAATATTTTTACCAAAATAAAGCTTATTGGTCTGCTTTATAATAAGAGGCAAAATAATTTAACAGAAGCATGATAATAAATAATGCCTATAAGTTAAAAGATCGTTATAATAGAAAGGAAATTGAAAAGAAAATGATATAAAAATCTTAATAATAATATTAATAACCTCGACAACATTCAGATTAAAATGATGTTGTATTTAAGATTGCACAAATACATTGAAAGGATTTTTATTGATAGTATCATAGTTCTAATTTTTTGTCTTAAATATCTTTTCATATTTCTTTGTAAATTAATGTAATAATAGATCAATAAATTATATATTTGGAATATGACGAAAAAGAAACAACAACAATAATAAAATTACAAATGAAAATAAAAATAGTCTCACTTTATGTTTCAGTAAGGTACTCAGTGATAATGATGATTAAAATAAAATAATTTTAATTTGAGAAAAAGATAAAATATTTTCTAAAAATAATATCACATGTCAAATATTAAAAAACTTTCACCAGTCCTAAAAAAAGACACCAAATAACTATTAAATATTAATTTTATGTCATATTCAGGTTCATTGTCAGACCCAAACAAAATGACTTTCGACAAGAAGTAAATTATTTTTATTTGAATATTTTTCAGTATTCAGTTCTGGAGAACTGAGATTTTAGGAAAAAAATGTGTAAATTGGATGGAAATTTTCTATATACTACTTTGAAAAAAATTAATATATTTATATTAAAATAGACAAGCCACACCGAATCAATCAGAAAATGAGATTCCAAGTAAAAACCCAAAGTTCTCAGTTGTAAATGTCAAAATGGACAAAAATTTAGCAGAGATTCCGTTTGTTTTATAAAAATGTTTTCCCCGAGAAATAATTTACCGTTCAGTAAACAAAGTGGTCCTGAATTCATAGATAAGTCGACCATGAAAGAAAACGTATTTACTTTCATAAATAAGACTTTTTCGATAAAAGATAAAAAGTTAGTGTTCTGTCATTATTCTTATTAATTTTGTTTAAGATTGCATTTCTACTTTAATAATAATAAAATTAATAATAATTACTTGTTACATAACTTAATATTTTATTGTATTCATGACTTAATATTCATATAATTTAAAATTTTAACAAGGATATTTTATATAAAGTAATGGCTTTTTTAGTAAAAGTTCTCAAGTTAATTATAGGTTGAATTTTGCGAATCGGAAAAGATATATTCAAACAGGTAATTAATTTTTTTTTAATGTATGTTTAAAAAAATGAAGCGCTTTTTTAAAAAATTCTAAAATATTCAAAAATATACTAAAGAACTTATATATACGATCGTATATATATACAATCACAAATAGTCATATATAATTCCCATTCTTCTCGATTACCTCATGCTTATGATATCTCTGGTCTTCGAATTCTTTAGAGAGATTTAACTTTGTCATTTTAGTTTGCATGAAATTTCGGAGATATTCCGAGAAGGAATTGATAATCAGAAAAAGAGTTTTTCTCAGGGCGAATTCCAGATTTCTGAAGACAAACCTGTCCAATAAATTTCATATATGGAGAGTAAGGTGATTGCTTAGAAATTTATGATCTTCACAGAAAACTTGTGTCTTGACAAACGCATGAGAACGAGCATTATCATGCATGAAGTCCAAATGTCCAATTCCTTTGATATCTAAGATCATTAAAAGGAAATCAATTAATAGATTCAGGATTAATAGATTGGTTTTGCTGTAAAACTTGAAAGCGGAAATCACCACAAAAATTGCAAGCAACAATTACGTGAAACTTCATGTCTGATATTGTTCTTGCAATTAGTGACTGCTCACCATCTGCGGCCACCCAGTAAGCATTATCCTGTCGAAAAGGCAAAGAATCCCTATATACTCATTTTTCATCGACGACCACAATTTGAATTTCCAGATTTCTGAGCAGCTTTTGCGCTAAATTTACTCCCTGGACCATGTGATCCTCCGTTAATCTATGAGGAACCACCTTACATGGACACACTTCATTAACAGTTTTTCAAATATAATCCAGTATACTGAACTAAAAATGAGATCAGTAAAACCAGAGATTTCTCTAACGGACAAAGTGCAAGTTGTTTCACTTTGATTGAATTTTCATCACGTTTGAGTCCGTAGTCACCTTGAGCCTTTAATTACGCTCCTTTTTTTGCGTCCAGTTTTTCGATGCCACAACTCTTTATTTCGCCACAAGCATTATGTAAAAGTTGATAAATTTCCAAATTAGAGAAATCGTTTTCTGTTAAAACTGAGACAAAAAACTTAATATTTTCGGTTATGCCCATGATTATATATTTAAAATTGTTTTACCACCATTTTATCCAATTGATTTAATAAAACAAATAACTTTATTTCATCTATTTAATTTAATCTAAGTCTTAGAGGGTATATCTTTTGTTCGTTTTGATGATCTTGGTCACTTCTATTCAACTTGGAACGAAATTGTTTTGCTTAAATTTTTAATTAACCAAAGAATTAAAAAACGATGCCAAATCCTTTTAATCACTCAAACTTTAAGCTAAAAATTACCAAAGTAAAAATTATCTTAATGAAAAAAAAGAAAATAATAATAATTATCAGATCAACTAATATAACAAAATGTTTCCGAATATATTTGATTGATAATTGCTATTAATTAGTAGTGGATGTTTTTATTTATGATTTTATGATTATTAAACCTTTTGTACTGACTATCTACAGCACTATAGACGAAGTGGAAAGTGATTCCGAGAAAGATAACAGATCGATCATTTCCAATCTGGACCAGTGCGTAGGGAAGGATGATCTTCTAAGTTCATCCAAGTACAAAATTGATATGTTTTCCGAGAAACGTAAGCCCAGAATTGAAAGATTCGTATTTTCGATGAGTACAATAAGCTCTAAGCATCCCAACGAAATAATGGAAGAGATTATTCGAGTGCTGAAAGAAAACAATTTCAACTATGAATACATTGAAAAATATCTCTTGCTTTGTTGGAACGTCAGTGAAACCAGTGATAATTTTACAGACTCTATTCAATGGGAAATGGAAATTTGTCGAATTCCGTTTTTATTCATGCATGGAATTAGAATGAAAAGAATCTTTGGTAGTTCCTTTGCCTATAAACGTATCGCTTTGCAAATTACAAAGTCACTGAAAATCTAAATTGGTCTTCTGAGTTTTTAATTATACTTTGCCAATTTTGCCGATTTTGTTTCAAACATTATTAAAACAATTATTTGCGGTATTTTCCAAATATGAAGAAGTCTTCTAGTCCTTCTTCAATATGTCTTAATAATATTTATTGATAAATTATTAAATTATGAAGTGAAAATATAAGCAGTTGAATCCTTAATACGTGGGTTAGTCTAAATTACAGTTTACATGTATTTTCAGAGAAAAACGCAATTTTGAATTGTCCTTTTAGAATCTTTTCTGCTAAACCATGAAAAATTATATCCTAATTCGGTTAGGAAAAAAGACTTCAGGAATTTGGAGTGAAGAAAAGTGGAAAACCCAAATGTTAGGTTACTCAACAGAAACTCAAAAATCCAGAGTAACCAGAGTATTTAGTTCAAATGAAAAATTTTCAAAGATGCCAAAATAAATAATTTCTAAGTTTTAAATAAATTTTAAAAACAGAAAAACTAATTAATTTGTTTTACAGAATTTTTATTTTTTCAATATTATAAAAACTTTATGATGACAGGTGACCTCATTAATAGCCTTTTATCCGTTTATTTAATCCTAGACTAAAAAATACTACTATGTTCAAAAACTGTTGAGAATTTTCGAATAAAACTCGATATATTTCTTTAATTATAAAAATTATGGTCCCCAGTCAGTGTAATACATTCATGACACCGTTTTTTCCAATCGTCGAGGTACGATTTTATATTCTTTTAGGTGTACAAGTTTAAAACGACAATTTTAGGACTGTGAAAATGCTTATATTAATTGCAAGATTATGTAGCAAGAGCTCGTAGTATAACACAGTCTTCTGATCCGACCATATGTACCTTCCCATAAATATTACGTTTATCGATTAATACCTAGGTCGCACTAAGATATTCTAAGTTGGGAATTATTGAAATATATCCATTTTTCGTTCTCAGTGACAAAACAATACAAAAACGATTTTCTTTTGACTGTTTCGTCAACATTTTCAAACTTTTTTTCATTTTTCTTAGTTTTCTCATCTAATAAATTTTCCTAATTTTTGAATCTTTCCCGTTGCATGTAATCAATAATAAAATTGCTTCTTGTGTAACATATGAGACATCTGCAAGTTGTTGAGGAGTCTGTGTGTCGTATTCATCCAACAATACTTGAAAATCTGTATCTTCAAAATTTTTCGATCTACAGGATGTTCGATAAAATATATAATATATTAACTTGCTTTGTGATAAAACTTTGGAATTTTGAAATAACAATTTAAAGATTCAATAAAACAAAGCATTTTTCTAATACTGACTATTAAAAGTAGTTTATTATAGAAATCAAATAATCCATTATTTATTTTTTGTTGAAAAATGTTTTTTATGAAAAATTTCGTAAAATAATTATCGCTCTAAATAATTAAATTAATTATAGTAATTATATTCATAGGAAGTATAGTTATAAATTTAATTACTTCAGATAGAGTCAAAGAAATTATTATAAATATGTTTGAGATTTTAAGAATATTTTTCTCATTGTTGACATGGAAAATAAATAATGTATAAAATGTGCATGCAATTAAGAATCAACAAGAATATTTTCATATTATTTTTTATTACAGATGAAAAAACATAAATTTATAATAAAAAATTGCTCTACTATAATCTACTGTGGAATTCTAAAAATATATAATTATCTACTATAATTATTTATTTTGTTGCAGAGAAAACTTAAAATTGAAAATGAAAAGGAACATTTTTGTTAATTAAAAAATAAAATTATAAATAAAAAATAAATAAAATTTCAGTTACAAAAATAATTCAGCCAAATTAATTAATAATTTCAATAAATAAAAGTTGGTTAGATTTTAATTATTAGGTAGCTTATTTTCTTAAGATAAAATAATTATCAATTTAAAGTGAAACAACATTTATGGTTTGATAGAATTAAACTGATAAACATAAAACAGAACTTGTCTCAGATTTCTATCAATAAATTTTATAGGCCCCAGAAATCGTGATATTTTATTAACTTACTAATATGCAGAACATAATATGTTGGCCAGAGATAAATATCGTTTTAATATGTACAGTTATAAATTTAAGTTTTTTAATTAATAAGTTATTGATTATTTTTATTGATATATATTAAAAGAAAGGTCATTTTTCGTTCTATATAACGGTATGATTTTTCTGATAAAATTAAAATTTTTAGAGATTATCAGATTCGTGAAACGTATGGAAAAAATTCAGTTTCGAGGGATATTTACCGGGTGCGGAATAAAAATTGCAATTTTTTGCAAAACAAATTTCAACTAAGAATTTATAAGAAATACTCTTATTAAGCAACAATTTATACTTAATGAAGATAGATATATACAGATTTTATTTATTCAATTAATCCACCATTATTTTGAATAATTTTTTCAAATCTGGTTCGGAATCTTTGGCATTTTGCCACAATGGATTGTTCGGATAAGTCCTCCCAGACTTTAATTAAACTGACATTGAGAGTATTGATGTTGGCATGTGACTTATTACAAGCCTTAGACTGAAGATTCGCCTAGTTAGAAAAATCCAAGGGATTGATATCTGGAGAATTAGTAGGCCTCATATTTTTTGACCAGAAATTCGGCATATTTTTTTCTGAAGACAGTTCTGAGTCTTTTGGGATGTATGGTATCTATCTTGGGTGAACACAACTGGATCATCAAATTGGTAGTTTGAATCAATCCAACGTTTGACAACATTCTCAAGTATTTGAATATAAGCGTCAGGATTCATTTTTTGTTTCTCTCAATGAAAACAAGTGTCATTTTTTTCTGATGCATGAGACTTGGTTTGGATATTTTGATATATATATATATATATATTTGTTTGATATTATCAGAAATTTGTTGTGTTCCAACTTTTACAATAAGTCTATCATTCATACTATTTGAGGCACGGGTATCAGTGAATATCCTCTCATCAGAAAACAAGATAACGTGCGTATCTTTCGTCAAAAATGAAAGTATGCGTTTACATCTTTAAATCTAGTTACCTTATTCATTGTTGTTTGTAGAGGCCGAGAAGCTCTACTAAGAAATCTATCCCCAATATTATATTTTATGAGCTTTCTCATAGATTTTTCGTTTATGTTGAAGTCATTGGTTATCTGTCTCATGGACCTGACAGAATTTCTCTTTATTCTGGCTTTCACTGCAATGATGGTAGACGATCTACGCTTGGATCTAGGTCTTGCACTATCAGGCTGTCTTTCTATAGTTTTTTACGTTGAAATATGCTTGGACACGAAATACTGTTGCTCGGTGTACTCAAAGAGCTTGTGCAATATATGGTCTTTTTCCCTCGTTCAAAAGATCAATAATCTTTTGATTTTTGCTCGATACCATTTTACTGTATAAAATTTTTTTATTTTACTGATGTGTACTAGACAAAAATACTTATCATAAATATATATGACTAACAAAGAAAAAAATTATTGGCGTCAATACAAAATATTTAACAGTCGCAATTTTTATTCCGCACTCGGTATATTCTGTTTACAACAGTGATTCCCAAAATTTTGCCAAAATGAGCCTTGAAGTTCAACCAGGTCACGGTCGTCATCAAGATTTTGATCTCAATGTCCTGAAGAGTCTGGTTGAAAAAAACCCTCGAGTAACCGTCTTAATTTTGCTCACAGCACCTTTGAGAATGGACTGAAACATATTGGTAAGACAAATAAGCTTAAAAAATGGGTGCCGTATGAATTGAAAAAAAAGTACATGAATCGTTATGAGGTTTGTTTAAAACATTTGCAGCGGACTGCAATCCTCCATTTTTTCTATCGGATTGTGACCTGCGATGAAAACGCTCTACTACAATTGGAAGCGTTTATGTCTATGGCTGGACCATGATCAGACTTCTGCTGACTTCCGAAGCCAAAGTTGCATCCAAAGAATGTTATGGTTACTGTTTGGTGGTCTGATAAATACACCAATCAAATTTGGATTTAATCCACCATAACATTTTCAATTTTGACAAAATCATCTCAGCAGAGAGGTACTGTCAGGCTATTAACAGATTTAAAAAAACAGCCGGCATTGGTAAATAGAAAAAGGCCCACGGACTGTCACGACAGACAGTTCAAGAATCACGACGATGTCCAATAGGCTTTCAAAGACTTTGTTGACTCCAAAAATCCAGAATACTATGCTACCGATCTAAGTAATTTGAAAGTTGAAGGATGGTGAGGGACAGGTGCTGGAAATTCTAATAAGACTGATAGACCATCAACTGTTTGAAGCAATTTGAAGGGAGCCTCAGAAGCAATCACTTGTGTATATTCATCCATAAATTTCTATTTTACAAAGAGCTGGAGTGAGAATATGTTGTCTGGATTCTCTCTTACACCTTTTTACCCGAAGATATGGAATAATAGTGGATGAATACTTTCTGATAGAAAATCAGGAGTTGAGTCAAATTCCAGAGAAACTCTTAAAACATAATGGGAACAATTGATAAGCCTGGTGATATCTTTATGTTGGCCTGGATCGACTAGGGATTGACCGTGAAATTTGGCTGAATGTCAGTTGGTTAATTTCCATTTGTTCAGTGACTTGTTCTCACTGGTGGGTTCAAAGTTAGCCTGAACGTGATAAGAATGATAATACAAGAAATTTTCAAAATCAAAAACAGAAAAGAATAACAAATGAGAATATCTGAAACCAATCAAAACGAAGAAAAAACTACTTTTACGATGTATTATGTGATACGATTAATAAATCGTTGTAAATTAAATTAAATTATTTTTTAACATTAATTATTGTTAGTCTTTTTCTTCCTAATTTTGACAATTTTATTGCATTATTCTAATACTCTGGTCTTTTTTTACCAGGGTGCATTTTTGCAATGTTGTGACACCATCGAATATTATTAAAGATAATTTACTTATTCAACCAATTGCTCCAAAACGCCATGTTAAATATATATTTACTTGAAATAGTTAAACAAGCCATTTATATGAGTAAATATATCAATTCTGGATAATAAAATTAAGTAAAACGTCGCAAATAAATCTATCTGACACTGACCCAGTTTCACAGAAAAATTTGACATTGAATTAATAGTTGATTTTTTGCGGGCTCGCCAAACCCAACCGTCTTGCTATGCAAATTACCATTTGCATTCTTCAGAAGAATAAAGTTTTTCCATGTTCTGTTTTAATAACCCGCTCGAAAATAACACGAAACATTCTCTGATTAATATTCAGACGCATAACAAAATAATTATGAACAATGAAAAAAAAGAATAGTTTATCTTAAAAATTACAATAAGAAATAGGCTTTTTTGTTTTTGTGGAGTTCGGATTTAAATGGAGCACCCTGACATAATGTGGATGGAGATTTTATATTTTAATGAGAACTTGTCCTAACTGTTAAAGGTTATTGAAATTTACAGAAAATATATTTAACAAGTTACAATGAATTATAATTTTTTGAGGTTAATAACACAAAAATTAATGAATTTTATCACGAGGTTTATTACTTACAAAATACGTTCTTAACAAGGGTTCATTTTTGAGAAAATGGATATTGTAAATGTTTTTTATGTATAATGAGTTTGAGACTTTGAAGTTTTATTAAATGATAAAGGAGTGAATGTATAAGATTGTCTATAGACAATGCTAAGCAATTTTATTACCGCAATATGCCACATATTATTATATACAAGGTCCACCAGCAAAATCCAGACAAGGTTTGCTGTGATATTGAAAAGCAACATTTAATTTAAGATATTTGTCTTAACGTTTATATACTCACATTATTTGAAAATCATAATAATAGAAAAAATAGCATTCGAATTTAAATTAAGAGTGGTAGCAATAGAATGGCTCACAACCAAAGATTACCCAAGGGAATGATTACTTTTTCGGATATCTAAGGTTTACCATATATGACATTAGACAAAAGTATTCTGTTTTTGACATGTCTGGAGAAGATGCTGCTAATTCAGAAAATATTTTTTTTGCTCAATCGCTAAACGGGATCTCAGATACCATTTTTACACGTTTAATGTGCAAAAGTTGCTGTCTGAAGCTATCAAATCGTAAAGAATTGCCCGCTTCAAATTGTTGTTGTCCTCATTAAATCACAAAGATACTGATTTTATCAATTTTTCCATGACGAGAAGCTTTATATCCTTGATGCTAAAATAAACAGGTGGAACGACCTTGCCCACGATCCTATTTAATATATAGTTTAATATAATATAAACAAATATAAAAAATGGAATAGTTTTGAACCAGTTAGTTTAAAAAGAAAGTTAATATAGAAATAAAAGATTTCCTACCAAGACAATATAATTTTGTTTTAGTCAAGGAAAGGAAAAAATAATTAATAATAATAAAGTTATATTATTACACAAGTGGTCTCTAAAGTTAATTTCAAAGGCAACGGTTAATAAGAAAATTATTTCAAAATATTTTTAAATATTAAAAAAAATTTTAATAATTACTTAAATATTCTTATAAAAATATTTAAAAAATAATTATTTCTAAAAATAAATTTAACTTGAATTTTTAATATTTTTTGACAATTTCCACCAAACATTTTGCGCCACAGCAATTTTCGAGGAATTTTTCAGAGGAAAAATCAATATAAGCCTGCTCAAATTTAATAAAGATTCACCAAACATTTCTTTATTATTTCTGAATTTTTTATTAAAACTATTTTTACTGATTTATTTTTAAGAATAATTTGTTAAAACCTCTCGAAAATGAAAAACAATAAAAATCATATAAATAAATAAACAAATAAATAAATAAAAATAAATAAATAAATTATATTTAAAATAAAATTTAAAGTTATTTTAAGTTAAAAAATTTTCAGAAGAAAACTTAATTAAAAATTTAATTAACTATTTTTACAATAATATTTTAATTTTTTTCTCAATCAGGATTTTTACTTCATTTCTTTGATTTATGAATTTTTTAATAATTTATAAAAATTTTTTTTAATTTTTGAGAGCAAAAATGATAAAATAAAAAAAATAAATTTCTAAAACTCGCATTGGAAATTCCTTATCTGAAGGAAAAGATAAAGAATCATTGTTTTTTTATTAAGAAAAAAATATGTTAATTTTGTAAAACGAAAAGAAAAGGAAACTGCCGAGGTAAAAAATATATAAAATATTATTATGGAGTGTGAACAGAAAATGACTTTCTGTATGATTTTACAAATGTGATTATTTTTTATATGGACCCCAATCAATGTTGCAATGTGGGATAAAATACGAATTACAAATCTGTCATTAGAAAAGGCATTTAAATAATTTGCAGAACACATTATTTTCCCATTGATTACGACAAAGTTTCCCCTTTTCCGAGAGCAATCAAAGCAATAATTAACTGCGTCCAACAGACTAATTTAATTGAAGAATTCGACTTAAACCAACATGGCCAAATATTCCATAATACGACTTTGATTCGGTCGGGGATTTTATCAGGAGAAATCATAACAAAGTGTCAAAATGTCAATGTTAATTTGCCTGATAATCAAGCAATTTAAAATTTAGCCAAGATTTACCTTGGACAAATATAACAATTATTGCCTCGATCTGAGCCACAGTTTCTTCTCATTTCTGGTTCGGGGAATCAGTCTTCATTGCCTTTTGCTTCATCAATTTTAAATTGGGCAAATAATTATCAAATGTAATTAAAATTTACTTCTCGTTAAAAACCATCTGGAAAATTTCTTGATGAAAAAATTATCCCCCATACAATCACAAAGGAAATCTAAATTGATTATAACGGATTTGTTCTTTTACTGAAATTTTCTCATCTTTTATCTTCGAATTATTTGGATGGAAGATGGAACGATTGGAAATTTTACCATCTTTCAAGTCGTGGTGAATGGAAAATTCTGTCTGTTGTTCGTTGATTTTTTTGTTTAATAATTTTTTCTCGCTTATTGTGGATAGCGAAAATATTATTTATTTATTTTATTTATTTATATTTTTCCCATAAACATAACGGTTAATTTTGGGACAATATTTGATTTCTTATTCTCAAGGAAATTGAATAATTGTTTTCTTTTTTAAAAAAAAAAGAATTTGATCAGTTTTATTTGGTTAAGGAAAAAAACCCAATGCCAATATGAAATAAATGATTAATTCTTTTTCTTTGATTTGACGAAATTTATTCATTAAAATTCAACAAATTTTTGTAATTAACATTTGAATGATAACAAGACGGATGCTGGGGACTGGCCATGCACGAAATAAAATCAGCTCCAATGAGCCATAGTTGCAATAAAGGATGGCCATCTTCGCAATTTTCCGATGATTTAGTACTATTATGTGGAGGGATTATACAATTTAATTGTCCCAACATTAACTTCGTTTTTTGCCTATTAACATTTTCTGTTGAAAAAATTGGAAAAATGTTTGCCCTAAGTACAGAGAGATCTATTTGAAACTCTTTCTCATTGTTTTAAACAAACAATTTGTTTTGAAATTATTAAATAAAGAGAACTAGACAAATAATTAGATAAAGAATGAAGGTCTTTATAAATTTTTATTATTATATTATTTATTATTATTATTATTATTATTATTATTATTATTATTATTATTATTAAATGATTTTTGTTGGTTTGCTCTAATTATTTAATAAACAACATTATTTGTAAATATATAAATAGAATTTATAAAAATATTCCCATCTAATCAATTATTATCTTAATATTATTATTATTATATCAATATTTTAAACAATAATGATTACTGAATTAACATTTTTTAACGAAATATTGAATTTATATTTTAATTATATTTCATAGTTAATTTAAACTGAAAATCACTGCATTTAATTAAAAAATCATTTTAATATTTTATCTTTCAAATAGAAAATTAAATTAATCTGGGAATTAAATCCTCATTAAGTACTATTAACACAATCTTGTAGGCTATTCTAAAGATTAAATTTAAAAGAAACAATGAAATGAAATGATTATAATATTTTAATTTGTCATTAATAATTTTGTAATTAGGTTTTACAAAAATTGACAATTTTTATTTATTTATTATATTAAATTAGAGAATAATTTCAATTAAAAGAATATCAATAGATATTAATTAATATAGGAATAATCGAATTCGAAAAACAAACTAAGAATCAATTTACTATTTATCTTTTATTTTTAACATTTTTTTCAGTTCTTTATTTTCAGATCATGAATATGATCGCATTCATATTCGTAATCCTTATTTCTATTCCTCTTCCTATTCCTATTCCTATTCCTATTATTATTCCTATTCCTATTCCTATTCCTATTCCTATTCCTATTCCTATTCCTATTCCTATTCCTATTCCTATTCCTATTC
>JBBMKC010083223.1:0-17000 GCA_037834085.1 Bipalium vagum | reverse complement strand
CTGTATTGAAAACAACCACCATTGATCAATATTTTAATAAAGAATAAATGTTTACATATTCGTTATTTAATTTTGTATTACTTTAAGTTGTTAAATTTAATTACCTTACTTTTATTTTTCAAAAACCTTATAAAATTGAACAAAAGTGTAAACAGATGTGTAATTTAACCTGTTAAACTTGAACACCTTGATTATCTGAACACCTCTCTAATTTTAACTTTTCAGCAAGGACAGTTATGGTGTTCAATTTAAGCAAGTTTCACTTTATAACGAATCACAAAAATGGTTCATTTTAAAAATATATTTATTCTTAAAGTTAGTTTGAATTAATGAAATTGTGTTGTTAATCGATGTACCTAAAAGTATGTGAAATAATAGTCGTAATAATAATGTGTTTTGTTCGCCAAACGCACTGAATAACAGAAAGGACATGATCGCAATATAAAGAGTAATAATAAAAAAATAAGAGTTAAATTTATGATACTGTAATAAAATATTATATAATTTTTCACTGTTTTAAAGTATGAGTAATTTATGAGTAATTTTGTGTTTTTTGTATTATTATTTGACAAGACTCGTTTATTTTAATATCGATTTGATAAGTCAGATATATTTGAATTGGTATTGTATTTTTTATTTTTATTTTATTCCTTTATTATCAACGTAGCACTGAAATTTGATAATAATATTAAATGTTGAGTTTGACTTACATAGTATTTTTTAAAGTTAAGTGAAAACGACAGTAATTATCATTATAATTATAACATATTTCGGTTTACAATCCATAAGATTTTGAATAATTTCTATTAATATCATCACAAATTTGAAATATTCAATAAAATGTAGTCAAACCATTGGTTTCCTATTTTAATTTAAATAAAAATAAAACATTAAAATGATATATATTTAAAGTTTAAATTTTATTATAATTTACTAACCACAATTTTTAATATATTTTTAAAATATTAAGTTTTAATAATACATAATACACTCGACCCTGGATTTACCGACAACTTGATTAAACAACACCTTCATTTTAATGACCTTTCTGCTTATTTTGTGACGAAAAAAGTTCGATAAACTGTATACTGAGTTTAGTAATACTTCGATTTAACGACATTTTAATAATACATTCATAATTAAAATATTTTTTCTTTATTTTTCTCTCATTATAAGAACATGTAGAAGTAAAAATATTAAAATTTGAATTACTAGACAATTATTTCAATACAGGAGATTTGTTTTATTATACAGGGTGTTTATTGTGTATGTTAACATACTTTCATTTTAAATATTTTAACAAGCAATAAAGATATAAAGTACGTAATACTTTTTTATTTTAATAAAATATATTTAAAAACAAATACAATATGTAATTATATAATTTGACGCTCGTTGATAGTTAGGCAATGGTTTAATCGAGACAGTACATTTAGACATGCTCGTTGACACATTCCAGTATCTACTTCATTACAAACATGACTGATTTTATCCTTGAGCTCAGCGATTTTGTTTTAGTTAGAAGAAGTCAGACCGAGTTAGATCGGGCGAACGAGGAGGCCACTCAATTGGACCTCGTCTTCCAATCCAGCGATTTGGGAACTTTTTGTCTAGCCTGTTCTTGACTTTTTGCAATAGTGCGCAGGTGCCCCATCGTGTTGTAAGTACTTACGACCTCTTGTTATTCTAGGCCATAAAAACTTTTCCAGCATCTCCAGGTATGACCCACCAGTTACCGTGTCTTCGAAGAAGTATGGCCCAATGATCCCTTGTGAACTTAAACAAGAATTATTATTTTAGGGTTAGAGTAGGCCTAATAGCAGCAATTTTGGCGGTTAACAACTCCATTGAGCATGAACTCTCGTCTGACCATATTATCTTGTTGATCAAGGAAGAGTCATTTTGGAATTGTACCAACATTGTCTGATAAAGTTTCATTCTTCGGTCAAAGTCGTCATCGCTGATCTCAATTACGGTTGACGGCTTAAATGAATGAAAGCCTGATTCATTAATTATCTTGTAATAACTCCTTACAGTCATGTCAAGTTCCCTAGCACCCTACCAAACTGACAAATTCCTCAACCAATTTTTTCACTCTTTGAAATGTTTTCGTTGTTAATACGGAATGAGGTCGGCCGGATTTTACTTGATCATGAACACTTCTAGTCTTCTTAAACTTTTCCACTAGTTTTTTAATTGTTTGCCTACTTTTTGGTGAAGTGATAAACTTCTTTTTTCAATGCCTAATTACTTCTTCAAAATTATGAAATTTGGAGTTCCATACAACAATTTGAAAAACGCAAAGCCATTTTATTTTAAAATTAACTAACTGGATTATTAAACTTTTAATCCATATAAACAAATTAGTAATACCTTTATTTTTAACTTGTAATTTAAAAATAAAGTATGTTAACATACATAACAAACAACCTGTATTTATTTCTAAAAGTTATGTTTATATAATTACAAGAAACTTGTATTAAATTTTCCTTTCATATGAAAATGAGATTAACCCTTCATTTAATATATTAAAACATAATATAGGAATTTATTGAATAATACATCTTTGAAATCATAACACTAAAATACATCATTTCATTTGGAACAACCATATAATAAGAAAATCTTAAATATTTCTTTAAATTTTATATAATCTATCAAGTTTATAACTTAGAATTTAACAAACAACCTAGTAATAGAATGTTAAACTTATTTTTTATGAAATTAGTTCAAAATTAATATTCAAAATAGTCGGGATATTTGAATTTTAGAATTCTGAAAATATTTTTAAAACGTTGTAATAAGAAAAACTAAATGCAAAATCAAAGATTGACATATATTTATAGGTTTAGTTTTTTATTAACTGCGTTTTCTAGAATTCCTCTTAGAAGAATGTCCTGAACTAAAAGATTTTCACTCTCCGACAACCCTATTGCTACATTAAATGCATCAATCATATTATGGATATCTAATTCATTAACATTAATATACAGGGTGACCAGAAAAAACCCGGACACACATTTTTAACTATAATTTTTTAACCAAAAGAAATATAAGAAAAATAACAATAAATGAATCATTTTGAATTTATATATTCAATTGGTTTCGAAATTTCCACCATCTTGGCAAATACAGCATGCCAGAAGTTTTGTAAAAGTTTCATCAATTGACTGCAGCTCTTTGGGTGAAAAACAGTCCCATTCTCGACTCAGATTTTTTCAGTTCTTTCAAATTTTGGTTACGCTAAGCACATACTCTGTTCTCCAAAATAAACCATATACTGTAGTCCATCGGGTTAAGATCCGAGGACTATCGCGGTCATTCTTGAGAAGTAATAAAGTATGGAAATTTGGATTTGCATCATTCCTGAGTCTTTTTGGCTTTATGGGCTGGAGCGGAGTCTTGTTGAAAGATCAATTCTTCGTTTTTAAAATGATGTCTGGACCAAGGAAGTAATACGAATTTCAATATGTCACGTCTATATACTTTTTAGTTGATTTTCACTCCCTTATCCACGAAAATTAGAGATGTTTTGCCAATTGCACAGATACCACCCCAGACCATGATAGATTCTGGATTTTGGCGGTGTTCTATAGTTTTGGAGTTCACAGTAGTCTTTGGTGACCATATCCTATCGTTTTGATGATTATGGAATTGTTCGATGGTAAATAACTTCTCATCTGAGAAACAAATTCGCTCCCAGCGCTGACCTGTGGCCCACAGTTTTAGTACTTGACATGTTTGGAGTCTTAATCGTCTGCTTTCATCCGTTAAGAGCTGAACTTTTTGGAACTTGTAAGGCCTGAGCTGCAGCTCGTTTTTTGATATCATTCGAACAGATTCATGTTTGAACCCAGTCTCACGGGCGACTTTATTCATGGAGAGTCTGGAATTTCGCTTGATCCTCTTACTAATAATTTGGGGATTGGAAAATATATTGATAGTGCGTTTCCTTGCACTTCCTAAACGCCGACCACTATGGCCAAGTTCTTTAAATCGCCGAATGTCGTCATAGACTGTTTGTTTTTGGACATTCAACAATTGACTAATTTCACTTTGACTTTTTCAGGAAAGAAGAATTTCAAAAATTACTTCACTTTTATTTGACATTTAAAATTTACACTAAATATTATCAATATTTAAACCAAGAAAAAAAATCATAATACTAACACGTGTCTAGATTTCAATAAACGAAAAATTATATTAATAAAACAAAAAAGTTTCTTTCAAGGACACAGCAAACTTTGTCCGATTTTTTTTCTGGTCACCCTGTAATTATAGTTTTCCTCCAAAACTTATTCGTAGCCACCATCTTTACGCAATTTCCTGCTATGAGCGACTAATTCGTTTTAATGTATATAAGACTTATTTGGCAATCCTTTGCACAATAATCAAGTTTCGTCACAGTTATATATCTGATCAACAGAATAAGTATTTTTTGTTTCTAAAGTGTTCTAAAAAAAGTGTACCCAATATAATTTATCACGGGATATGGTTAAGATATGAATACCGTGTTTATTTAAAAAAATATTCAACCATCCATCATTTCCTTTAAAAAACCTCTCTAAAGGTAAGTTGGATATGTCATTCCTTACCATATTTTCATATATCTTTGTTTCAAAAACCACTTATACAATAATCTTTCCAATGTTGGAAACTAATACTGTTTTTTTCTGCATTTGATTTTTAGAATTTCACATAAATGCTGCACTGGATTCTATGTAGTCCTTCTTTTTTTAAATTTTGAAATTGTAGAATTTTTTAATGTTATATTACATATTATATTTAATACTGTGAGATAAATTGAAAATTACCCGGTGGATGTAGCTCAGCGGTCAGAGCAGTGCATGCGCATGTGAAGATCCCGGGTTCAAATCCCAGTATCTCCGATTAATTTTCACTAACAAATACAAAAGACTTTTATTTGTGTCCCGTTTTTAATTTCCTGCAGAATATCGATTTTCTATGGGGTATTCTATGACCATTTCGTATTATTTTAAACAAAATCGTAACAATTTTTATAAATTTTAATATTAAGACAACTTTAAATCATAATATCATAATATTTAATATTAATTATTAGGTCGGCACATAAGTAATATCGTTTTTCAATAATTAGTATTCAATCAATAAGTAATTTGTTTAAATATATCGAGTTAATATTTTTTTTGGGTGAATTTACGAAGTAAGTTTAATGTTTTAATATTTTTTTTGAATTGTTTGATTATATGCATTAAATCTTTAGAAATGGCAGATGAAATACCAATAACATGCGCCATTGTATGCTATATGAATTTCAACATGATAAAACGGCAGCAGAGACTACCATGTCAATCAAAAAAATTTATTCAAATACTCTTTCTATCAAGAAACGTCAGAGATGGTTTTCCCGATTTAGGAATGCTAATTTTGATTTGTAAAACCTTTTAAGATCAGGGAAGCCAACTACTGTGGACACAGGGGTTATTAAGACATCTATCAAAGATAACTCATGCCAAACACTAGTTGAAATGAGTTTGAAATTAGGATTCAATCGGGAAATAATTCTCCGAAATTTAAAGAAGATTGGTAAAGAAAGCAAGGCAGGAATATGGGCGCCTCACGAACTTACCTATGACCAAAAAAAAGAGTTATTCAATTTGCGACACATTGATTTCTAAACAAAAAGATGAAAATTTTCTTAATCGTATCATAACGAGAAATGGGTTATGTACGACAACTCTAGTCGTAAAAGGCAGTAGCATTCATGTGGACAAAGACTTACAGTCACCCCAAAACCAAATATTCATGGGAAAAACGTATTATTAAGTGTTTGGTGGTCCACTAGGGGTGTTATTCATTATGAACTCTTGCAACCAGGTAAAACGATAACAGCGGATGTGTATTGTGCCAAGTTAGACAGATTGATATGAAACGACCGCACACCATAAAGAAGGCGCTACAGAAAATTAAGAACTTCGGCTGGGAGCTGTTATCTCATTCTGCTTATAGTCCTGACATCGCGCCTTCTAAATATAGCCACCCAAGACTTCTTCGATTCCAAAACACAGGATTTTTATAAAGATGGCTAAATGGAGTGACATCGTAGACAACAATGTGTTTATGTATTTAGTTAATATATCTGTTCTGCGACTTCTTTTGTTATTTAAAGTTTTTAATAAAAAACTACATTACTTATGTCGACTTAATAATTAAATAATATTAGAAATACATATAAAAAAGTATATGTTGTTGATCACATCAAATATTTTGACATTAAAATAATTGAATTTATCGAAAAGTTTCTTTAATCGATGATGACTAAATCAAAAGCTCATTGTATTATTGGAACGTAAACCTTACGATAATAACGCTAATAATAACTATTATTACAATGAAATTAATGAAACATACAAACAAAACAACCAAATATATGTTTTAATTCCTCTTAGACTTTTTTCTTTTAATCAACTTTGAGCAGAAAATCATTATTCTTCAATTAATCGCTCAATTATTTATAAGAGAAAAGAATTTCCAAGCAAACGTTTAAACTTAAAGAGTAAACAGGAAACCCTATTTTATTATTTATTTTCTTTTCGTTTTTTTTTCGTTAGAATTTAAATGTTCTAGAAAACTACAAACAACGGCATTTAGAGAATCATAACGAGTTTTTTTCGAAAAATAAAGCCGACCAAGAACTATTTGAATTTATTACTGCCATAGCAAACGACCACAATATATCACCAGCAACAGCATCAGCAGCAGTAATGATTTCGTTTGATGCAGTTCCCTTCTGAAGAAATTGCAGCCCACCCACAATTGCATATTCGTTTTTTTGTTTATATTTATCAAATATATTGGGCAGTGTTGTTTTCGTTTTCAGTCTACTTATCATTATATGTCAAATATAGCTCACCTGCAATAGTTTTTTATCACGTTTGTCAATGGGTTCTTCAATTGGTAAAAATTACTGTCTTTAGAAGAATTCAGAATGAAGTCGTTATCACTTTTATGATCAATGTCTTCAAACGTTGGTAATAAATTGATGTTGAGCAATGTGATATTGACAATCAATTTTGAATCTCGCAACTGAACGAAAATCAATATAATATAAAAGAATGAATTGAATAAATTATATACAATTTTTAAAAATTTTAAGAAATATTTTTGAAAGATGTCAGTATTGGAATAAGTATAATTTATTGTTTTTACGGCTACGAAATTTATATTTTATCGATTTTTATAAATTAAATTCTGTTGAATTGTTTTAATTCCTTGAATAGTTAAAGAATATATGTTTTTTACGTTTTTTTCACAAGAAATTGTTTGAAAATTTAATAATTATTGAGAAAGGTCTTCTGTGTAAATAAAGTGACAAAAAAAATTTTTTGACATTGAAAAGCAAAAATTTCTACGAAGGAACAAGTTCCAAAAATAAAAACCAATTTTTAAGTGAATGATTTTTAGCTTAATAAAATTCTATCACATATATTTGGTTAAAGAACAGAAAAAAAATAAAATATCTGAAATTGAAAACTATTCCTTTAATTCAATAAAAACAAATCCAGTTCGATTTTAGGAAAAACAATGTAAACTACCTTCAAAAAATCCTGGAGATAAATGCATCCAATTAATATTTTTAAAAAATAAACATCATTCATTTCAAAATTCGAACTAAATCAAGTATACTTTAATTAATTTTTAAAATATTTTATTCATTATTATAAGAAAAATAGAATTATAAAATTTTATATTTCTCAAACCCCTGATAATCAATACAAGCAAGGAAGACTCGTTAAATCAATTTTATAATACATTCGTTGTCTTATATTTTTCATTTACATTCGTTTCTTTCAGTATAAAAATAAATCAAAACGATTAATAATATATACTAATATAAATTAATATAAACTTATTATTACGAAAATATTGGAAGACCGTGTTTCAAAATCGTGAAAATGAATGTTTGATTTCAACTTTGTTGTTTTTAGTATATCTTCTCCAAAAACGTTGTCCGACGTCTTGATACTTATTGGACTTTTAACCTCATCTGAAATTAAGAGTGTTTGACTAATAAAAAATGATATATAAAGGATTTTTGACATTTTACCAATTTAATTTAATTCAATAAAAATATGAATTTTATAATATTATTATTAATATATTGAAGTAAACTAAATTTATTTTGTTTAAATGCTCAACTAATTTTCTAGCAAAATATATTTTTGGTAAAGATCTTGAAAGACTTTTATAATTAATTTATACTTAAAATTATATTTGTTGGAAATTTGTCTTAAAATGAATACCTAAACATTATTATTATTTTTTAATTTAAGTAAACTTAATTTTGGAGTTTTATAATGGTTTTACTTTAATTTAATTTACGACCATATCATATGAATATGAATTTGTTTCCTTGTTGATCCTTTTTCACCAATAAGTTTTAAATGTGATTTTATTCATTTAAACACTTTACATTTGAGTGGCTTGTGACTTTCTTTTAATTTCTTACCAGCATTTTATATAAGTTTTTATCAGTAATAATTCAATATTAATAGCAAAACTCTGCATTCACCACAATTTAAAAGTTTTATTGGTCCTAATTTGAAAAAATGAATGTACTTTACAATGTATCTATAACCCACAGGATTATAGAAGAATATTTTCCACTAAGATTTTTTGATAGAATTTCATATTTTATTTTCCATCGAATCATCCAATTTTTATTATTTTTGTCCTTCCAAAATTTCTTTTGATTTATTTTGCAAATAAATGTATTTACTTCTTACCATTTCCCCAGTTATACATAAGTTTGGAAAGAAAGCCTTTACGGAATTCATTAATGAAAGAAATGCAAATTTTATTAAATAAAATAACAGAAAGTAAATTTTAAAAATTAAATTGGCAAAACAAATGAGTAAAATGCTTTAAAAAATTCAATTTAATAAAATTCTCTAATCGAACTGAATCTGTAATCAGATGTCAATAAATTAAATCAATAACCTTTAAAAATAAGAATAAGAACCGGTGTGAAATTTATTTCGAAAATCAGATTGTAGATCTGATAACAAAATCAAAATTAAGCCCTAAAAATCCAAGCACGTATTTCTGGGGGCTTCCTGTTTTTATTCATTCATATCTTTTTATTAAAGTCTTTATATGCACTTTATTAATGTGTTAATTATTTTATCTTGATTAGTACCGTGGTTAATATATTGATAATTTTCTTTTGTAAATATTTATATAAAAAATTATGGACGGCGGTTAGAAACTTAAATATGATTGTATTTAATAAAATTTATACTAATTTGTAACACAATATTTTACATATTTTATTATATAAAGAATCTTAAAGCTTATGTTTAATTCAAAAATAAAAAAGCATAATCATTTATCAACATTTTGTTTTTCATTTTTTAATTGAGGTAAAACACACTAAAAAAATTAATTGATTTTATAAAAATTATTTTAAAAATTTTATTTACTTTTATCATTACTATTCTTATATAATGATAATTTATTATAATTATTTTAATTTTGTTTATTACATTTCATTTTTTTAATACTTTTAGACTCACTAAAAGACTCATCGCATTCTGGCTTTTGTATTTTTTCGTTATTTACTTTATTATTGAATTTATCTTTAATTGAAAATTTTATCTTTATTTATTTACTTTTATATATAATTTATTTATTTTTTAATATTTATTTATTAATAATTTATTTATAATTTGAAGAATACATATTCAGATAAAATACTTTCAAAATTATGTTTATTAAAGTAAGAATTTTATTTAATGAAAACCAATCTAAATAATCTTTTGGTTTATGAAATTGAGTAATTACTGATTACTTGAAAACATTTATTGTCATTATTTTTATATTTTTAATATATTTATATTTGATAAATTCTCCCGCTATTCAATTTGAAAATTTTTAACTTTAATTATCCAAAACATTTTAAATGTTAATAATGTAAAAGAAACCATGTAAAAAGTGTTCCACTTTTTTAATATTAACATGAATATGCAAAACAATAACCCTGGCAATTTGGACCTTTCGTGTCATGCAACCACTGTTGAAGGCAAGATTAATCATTTTAATTGTCGGACGGCTGACACTGACAAATATGTTTTAATCAGATGCACGGAATGTGTTTTATCAAACTCATTGTCAATTTTTCCATTGGGAAATATCAGGTTATTCAACTATATTCCTATTAAAACAATTTATTGCCAACATCAAAAATATTTTCATCATAGGTTAGAATTTATTTTGGAAAGTTTCACGAAACTATTTTACAGTTTCCTAGTAAAAATTCAATAATAATTCATTTAGCTCCAGTCTCCAATCTTGTTCAGTAAGATTAATTTGGATTTAATAAGCATTCGTTATTTATTTGGGACGAGGAAATCGCTGACTGAAATCAAACTAATCAACCGTTTTTTCTTGACTTAGAGAAAGTTTTTACTTATTTGAATTAATTATGAAGAAAATTGCTTTTTCAATAGAAAAGCGAAAAATACTTTTTAATAAAGCTTAAATTTTAACTTAAATGGACCAGTTAATCTTTCTCTTAAGCTTATTATTCGACCTAACAAATAAAGAAAATTTGTGAACAGAAATGATAGAAATTCAAATTCATTTAAGAAAATTATATTAACTGTTATAACATAATATTATATCATCTCAGATGCAAAATGAAAAGAAAAATTTTATTGTGCTAAGATTTTTTATTCAAAATGACAATAGAACTGATCTCTAATTAATAAAACAGGCTTTTGTTAGAATGAATTGTTTTAGATAATTTTTTTTATCCATTGAAAGTGCCTATCTGCTTAAATCCATTTTTTCCAGTTACAAGATTTGATGAATCATTGAAGAGTGCTACAGATTTTAAAATATGTCACGAATATGCCTCGAACTAACTAAGCAAAAAAACAGCCCAAAATACTGAAACAACTTTTATTGAACTACATGAAGTACTAGTTCGAAAAAAAACTTTAATTATTTTTCAATATAACTACCATTGGCAGCAACCAGCTTAATCCATCGAATAACCAAATCTTAAAATGCATCAGCATAAAAATGTCCAGGAAGCTCTGCAAACCACTGTTCAACAAATTACTGGAGTGCATCTGATGTTCCAAAATGATGGCCACGTAATGCTTTCTTCAGGTGCTTGAACAAAAAGACATCGCTTGGAGCAAGGTCCGGGCTGTAAGCTGGATGTTGGAGAAGTGCAAAACCACTTTTTCTGTTGAACATCGTGCAACATTGTTTTCATGGACAGAAGCATTATCAACAAGGAGCCAAAGTAGAAAATTTCTTGATTTATATTTCTTTGCACGGCATTCCTCAACCAATTTGGTATAGTATTGAACATTTATTATTTCTCCATTGGGCAAGAAGTTTAGATGAATGACTCCACTTTTGTCCCAAAACACTGAAAGCATCAGTTGTTTTTGATGTGAGGCGCCACTTCTCATCTTCAGAGGAGGTTTCCCTTCTACATGTCTCCATTCAGATGATTCCGGTTTGGTTTCAGGTAAGTATAAAGAAAGAGGCGTTTCGTCCTCAGTAACAATATTATTAATAAATGCATCACCGTATTAATTCAACAGTTGCAAATTTGACAATGTGCAGTTGAGGCACATTTCCTTCATGTCAGGAGATAGAATTTTTTGAATAAATCGTGAGCATAATTTGCGATACCCTAATTTCCCAATGATGCTGTGACAACTGCCAACACTTATCTTAAGTAATTCAGGAATTTCACCCACCTTAATTTATCTTTCAGCTCGACTAAACGCCTCACATTGCGAAATTTTCTGATCGAAAATTTCAGTTGGTCTGCCAACATTGGAATAATCCTGGTGCCTACTTTCACGGCCATATGCATATAAACAAACATACGTGTAGGTGTTCAAACCAATTGGCTTGATTGGTTTATCATGTTTTTTCTTAGTCAGTCTGAGGCATTATTGAACAAACCACGTATTACATCTCTGACCAGACATAAACACTTAATTTTTTTCTCAGCCTTTTGATTCAAACTCATAAGAAATTATATATGGAAATCTAAATGAAGTTTATTCTGGTTTTATTATTTTATTTACCAATATGGGGTTCTTAATGTTTTTAACATAAAATAATTATTTGGGGAATAAATATGATTTAGACTGACAGTAATTATTAATGACTTACAGGTATACGGAATAGAAAAATCACGCTGACTTTGTGCAAAACATGTAGACGCCATTACAAATACGTATGTGAGATATTAGGGTTTTCAATTAGTCGTTACTTTTTTTTTCAATAAATTTTTAAACAATGTAGCATGGAAAAATTATATATATGTAGACAAATATGAACCATCAAAATTAGCAATTAATTGCCAACGTTCTGATAACAAAAAACTGTCGCCTTGGAAGAAATTTGAGTTCTTTTATGATTCAAAGAACACATTTATTGTATCAATGATTTGATGACTTTCTTGGTACTTTCGTGAACCAAAAATGTACTTCAAATATTTGATTATTCTTGAAAAAATTTCCATTTTGAGATTTTCTGAATTTAAATTTCATGAAAAATGTCTTTGCTGGTCCCGATACAATTGTATACAATTTTAAACAGTTACAATATTGATAAAAGAAATTTGAGTGTAAAAGTGATGTAACTATTAATATATGGTAAGAGGCGAATTTTTTAAAAAAGGAAATTAGAATCATTAGATCTACGAAATTAGAATCATTTTCTTCATTTTTCAATAAAGAAATGTTGAAATAAAAATAAATTCTTAAATTATATGTCATATGGTGTGCCTTCACTATTCTTATTATTAGTAATTGTCTATTTTCCCTGGGAATTATTATCTTTGTTTTATTATGATTAATAATATTATTTGAACAACTTAAATAATTGCTTTTTAAAATTATAGGAATCTGTTCTGTGTATCAAACTTAATAATTTCATATAGTTGTATAATAAAAAGAATAATTATCATAATATAAGTAAAAATGCAGAATATTATCAGACTGCTCTATTATTAGGAAAATAAGCAGCATTTATGATAAGTTTAGTATTGCTATTATTTAAATAAAATATTTATAAATTTGATGTTTAATTCAGAATGAAAGCTTATTGTGAGAGTCTTCCATCAATTGTACCTATTTGTAAACATGTGATACTAAAGAAATAATTCTTACAGAAAAACTATTATTATTTTTATTAAAATATGTCATGGGTATCCTAGCAAATAAAATTAAAATTAAAAATCAATAAAATTTTTTTTTTAATTAATTAGATGACCAACTTATAAAGGTTCAGTGAGAAGTTATTATTATATATTCAAGAAAAGGATTCAGATTGAGAACTAAAAAGGATTACCAGATTTCTTTGGTGTAACAAACCATTATACCTTATCAAAGTAACTTTCGCTCGCAAATCAATAACCCCTCACTATGAAATATTGTGTTCGTTCACTATTATAGCTACAAAATTTAACTCTGTTGAATCAAAACTCCCACAATAATAGTTTATTCGCACCCTAATTGAATCAAAACCAATCACAGTAAAAGTTTATTGAAAATTTAACAACAAACTCGTTTTAATATCTGATTATCAAATAAAACAAAAAAACCAACCCTATTTCGAATAACAAAAATCAATATCGTTTCAGTCACCTCGTTAAAAGATAATCGCCAAACACAAAATGAATATTAATAATATGGTTAAATAATTTTAGGATAAATGTCAAGAGATAATCACAAAAGGAAAGAAATAAAATTAAAAGAAAACAAAATACAATTTCACTAGTAACGACAAGGAATCCCCGAATCGTCCTCTAGATCCAATCAAATCAAAGATTACTGAAACCAATGTGATTTTCTCCTCTGGAAACTGGACTAATTATCTGGAACAAAGTAATTTTCTGCAACAATTAAAATATAATTTTCTCTAATTTTTGATGTTTGCTAGGCAAATTTCTGGGAATAGCCGTCTCTTGATATAATCGTAGAGATTGGTCTACGATCACCATTCCCTCTTTCACACTTTCAAAATATAAGGTATTAGAGGATACTAAAGTGCATAGAAGTGCATTTTAGAACTTTCATACAACTTGATTTTGTTACGAAGAAAAGCTGTTAGAACTTATTATTACACCAAAACCATCAAGGATGTTCACAAATACAGTCAACAAGATATATAACTCGGTTTATCAAAAGGTATTGGGTTTTGAATTCTCAAAAATTAAGTGTAACCAGAAAAATAAATACATTTTTTTAATAATGTACTAAAATAAGTTCGACAAGAAAAATTAAAGTTAAAGCTAAAATTGTTCAAGAAACTAGATAAATTTCTCAAGATGTTGCTCAGTGGACGGAGCAGTCCATGCGCATGTGAAGGTTCCGGGTTCGAATCCCGGTATCTCCGATTAATTTTCAACTAACACATATAATATTCAATTTAATGATCTTTAGTCTACCTTTAAGAAGTATAATAAATAATTATGGATTTGTTTATTACATCTTTCTTCTTTGCCTTCTGAAGAGAAACAGATCTTAAAATTTAAGGTTTTCATTAATATTTAATGATTTCTATTAAAATTATAAATTATTTCTAATTTTTAATTTGTTGTAAATATTATTAGAATGTCTTAACAAGATTTCTGGGTTGTCTAATTTTAAAATTAAAAGTTTTAAAGTTATGTTGTATGTTTTTTTAATCATAATGTCTATAAATGTAAGTTGTGTGTAAATCACTAAACAAGGTAACCGGTAACAGTGGTTCATCGAAAATATAAAAATATACAAAGTGCATTTTACTTTATTCTCATTTTTAATGCATATTTATATTATAATATTTTAGAGTTAAGATATTTACTAAAAGTTACTTTTAATTTTTAATATGCTTTTAAATTAATTAAAGTCACAATTGAATATTTTTTAATAACCATATTTAATATTATAATAACCATAATATTTAAATAACCGAGAATTTTTTGTAAATGAAAATCGTTGAAAAACTTAATTATACATATTTACGTAATGGAAAGAAAATTGTTCATTTCGGCTACATTCTTATTAAAAAATTAAATTAAATGATAAAATATTCTCATAAATAATTTTAATTAATTTCCAATAAATACGTGTCCAAAAAATAATATTTCATATCAAACAAATTGAATATTCTGAGTATTTATTTTAATTAAAAAGATGTTATCAAAAATAAAAAATAATCGTACCATTGAAATTTTATTATACTAAATAAAGTGTAAGAAATTGTTTATTCGTAAAAAAGTGAAAAAATATCGATTATGAGATAATGATAAAAGTGTGTAACTAATTCAAAAATAATAATATATGTTCCAGACTTTATCATAAAGCAGATCAAAGATCCTGTTTATTTTATTTTTTCAACATTTCACAGGGAATATGGTAAAAAATCCAAGGAAATTTTTTAATCACACTAATGAAATATAATCAACAAAGTCAAATGAAACTTTATTATAATAATTAATCAACAGCTTAAATCTAAAACGAAAACGTATAATAAAATTAAATAAAAATATTTTACGATTGTTAATTTTTATTAATTTAAAGAAAATGTTGATGGAGAATCTCTTTATTTTATTCAGACATTAAAAGATATGATTTTTAATTAAAGTAATGTATTTATAATGTTCAAACAGAAGAAATCATCAATAAATAAATTCTGTATTTATGTTAGGTTAAAGTGGAAAAAATAGCAGCTGAATTCCTTTGGTAAATTATTATAAATGTTCCTGGTGGTTGTTTGTCTTATTTGTTAATATTGGAAATATCAACTGTAATCAGAAAATGACATCGAATTAGAATTATTTTAAAATGTTTACAGTTAATTTGTCCATCATTTATTTAATATGATGTGACTTGACATTTTTCACCATATGAGCTCCGGTTTTACTAGAGAAAGTGCAGGCCAACTATATCAATATATATTTTATTGTAATTTGTTCATCTTTCTTAACTATCCTTTGTTATTTATTTTTATATTTTCATTCATATTCGCTTATTTCTTCATTTAACCTGGTTGATAAAATAATGATTATTTTCCTTTCAAATAGATTATTTTTTGCATTTTTCGGCAAGTTTGTCTTTGGCTTCACATGGAAGTCACCATTTTACCTTTATCCTAATTAAAACCTTTATTCATATTCTCGGGTTTGCACTAACCATTATCAAAATAAAAAGCAACAAGCAAAAAAGAATAATTTTATGATTTCTTCCAAATTCGTAAACATTTTCAGTTAAAACATTTCTCAAAACCAAAAGTTTAATGATCCTTGGATAGGGAACAAAAATTTTTCTTTTTCATTCTTAATTATTATGTAACCTTACTTCTATTACCAAAAACGTTTATTATCTTTTTGAAAATTCTTTTTTAAATAATTAGTTGTTAGTCTTTTTCTGTTATAATGTACACAGGGTATTTTTGAAGGAAAACTGTTGAGGTTTTAAAAATTTTGCTTACAGTGAACGGAGAAATTTTTAATATCTTTGCAAATAATTTTGAAATTCTTTGATAAGCAGATAGAATATCTCATTTTTGCTATTATCATAAGATCTGTTCGTGTTTTCATACTAAAGTTTAGAAATACTGAAACTAATTAAACTTTATTTAATATCGACATTGAACTAGACTTCTTTTTAATGTGATTGTAAATTAAAAATATTTATATAAAAAATACAAGTTACTTATTTTTTAAAAAATCTTTAATTTAAATGTGGTATTAAGCGAATATTCAGAATATTTTTAAAATAATTGTGACATTAAACGGATTATGGTATAATAATTTTGTATTAAACGATATATTTTCATTGATTAGGATGGTAATATTAAGCAGACTGTAACATAAAACTAGATGATGTTTACCGATTTCGACTGTAATAAAGAATTATTTTATTTTGAATGCGTTTCCTCGGCTGAATCTTTAACTTAATTAAAATTTTTTTATTAATTTTTCAGCTGATTAATAT
>JBBMKC010083116.1:0-17007 GCA_037834085.1 Bipalium vagum | reverse complement strand
TATATATATATAAATTAATAGAAATGTTTAAAATGACAACTTAAACTGTTGGATTATATGGTTAAATGATTCTTGTTTTAATTATGCATCTGAAACTCTAGTATTTTTCTTGATCAGACAGTTTTCTATTTTATAACATATTATTACGTATTACGCAGTATTGATTAATTTCAACATTAATATTAATGTTAGTTGCAACAGGAAAATATAATAATAATATTGATTATGGCAAAAATATTTAACTTTGTGAAATCTGCTCTAAAAATGTCTGATCTCAAATTTTAAAAAGCCTTTTTCTAAAAGTTGCCACATGCTATTCCTTTTGTGTATAATTATTTTTATCATGAAAATGAAGTTCAACAAGTTAACTTACTATCTTAGACCTTGTTTATTACTGTGTAATAAATAATTTTAATTAACGGTTTTATTAATAAAAAAGTTTTGGTTTTAAAGAAAATTTTCGTATTTCTTTTAATTACGCCAAAAATCAGAGGCTTTTACAATTAGTCTGCCGTCTGTCTGAGAGACAGGAAGGAGAATTATTTTCTATTTTGCTTTCAGAGCTTTTTCAATTAAGGCTCATATTGAAACTTATGGTACTCCATTAGTTAATGGAAAAGAGGAGATGAGTAAAGTATAGTAGTTTCATGCTTGCTAATTAGATGGTTGGCAGTGATGATACCTTTAGTTTAGCACTAGGATATATTTTGGATGAAATAAATTAATAACTGAATGGTGCTGAGGTGAAATGAAAATGAATTTCAATGTGCATCGGGATTTGGCAAGTCACAAGTGCTCTGTGATTTCATATTTAATAAAGAAGCAGAGCTGCCTAAATTTGAAATAAGTGAAAAATAGTTTTAGTAAGTAAGAAATACTTTGGAGTAGTAAAATCAACTAGTGTTGAGAACGAAAGTGAAATATAGAAGCAACAGTAAGAAGTAAAGTGATTAGTAAAGTTGAGCAAAGTTGAGCATTACTTTTAAAACAAAGTAATGAACAATATTAAATGTAAGTTTATTTTTGTTGTGAGGTAATTGTGCATTAATATTTAAAGAAATTTGAAGAGATTTACAAAGAGTGATTAATTTATTGTGATACAAATGAATATTTTAGTCACCTTAATGGCATGTAGGACACAGAAAGAGAAGAAATGAAGAACAACAATAAGTGGTAAGTGATAAGTCTTAGAAGAGAATTTCCAATTTTTGGTATTTAAATCAATTTTTATTTTTATACGAAAAAAAAGAAAACGTATTTTTTCAATTGTACTCATTGGAGTAATTTAGATCTATTATTGAATCAGTTCATCTAAATTAGCTGTGAACTAAAAATTTATTACGCATTATTTAGTTAAATTAATTTGAATCAAACTTTTCGAAGCAATAAATTTTTACTTTAAGCTGTTAGAATTATCCTTTGCAAAATCTCTTCTTTGTAGTCGCTTTTGGCTAACCAAAGCTTTCGAACTTTAGGAGGAGATTCTCAATAACCTTTGTACATGATAATCCCTTTGATTTCATGGTTTTTGTGATAATTATCACAAAACTCTCCTAATACGAACATTGATTTAAGTACGAGATTCTATTCTTTAGATTTTTTTTGCTATCTTCGAAATATATTCTCCACTTTGATCCACTTTCTTCAGTGCATTTCTTCTAGAGTAATAGCTCTTTTGAATAAATAGATGTGCTTTTTGCACCTTTCACATTTTGTCTCTTTATCTGGAAAATGTTTCTAATTTAATCTAATTGTTATTAAATTGATTTTCTAAAACAGTAACCACGTATTTTTAGATAATTTAATCTTTAAAATTTCATGGACAATTAGACACCAGATATTACTTCTTCGCTTTAGACGATTCTTATATTTTTTTCATTTGGAAAAATGTGAAAATTATGAACTTTTGTTTTTTACTTAAAAACAAATTAAGTTGTATAATAATTATAGTTAGTTCTTCTTTACTACATATTGAAAAAACATCAGAGTTATAAAAGTATTTATTCAAACAACACATAATTACATAACACGTAACTGTTATCACTAAGACTTAGTTTTATGAACAATTTAATTATAATTTTTTTAAAATATATTTAGTTTGAAAAAATTCGGCATTTTTTATTGTAAATAAATTTTTAAAAAAATTTAGTTACTTTTAACAAATAATTTATGATAAATATACGCATTGAAACATTTCTTTAATAAAAATCCTATATTTTCTTTCCCTATTGTCTTAAAAATATCATTTATCATCAATCTTGAAAGCAACAATAGAATTGAGCAGACATTCATTAGGTAAATGGGTTATCTTAACCTACGTTAAATGAAATATTCTATGCGGTTTTTAAAAATTTTACATCCAAGGAGATGATAATAACAGTTTTATTATTATCTAAAATATAAAGTTATTAATATTTTATTGTGAGAAGTAAATAATTCTAATTAATATTTAAAATGATTTTAGTCACTTTAGTAAAGTTATCTATTATAATTATATCTTTAATACAAGAATTTCGGTTATTGTAATATTATAAATAATTGATTATTGAAAACATTCTATAAAACTTATTGAATAATTATTATATCAGTTATTGTTAACATGAATATTGAGATAATTAATAAATTATAACTTATGACTGTCATACAAGGGATGTATTTTATATTATATAGGCCATTTATGTTGTTAGAGTAAAATAGAACCTAATTATGTCATACAAATCAATTTTCCAATAAGACGTGATGATGGTTCCTTTATTAGCATAGTTTATTAGGTTCCATTTTACTTTAACAACATAAATAGCTATATAAAATAAAATATAAAAATAACCCTGTGTCATGATTGGTCTGCTTTTAACACAGGGTTGTTAAAGTAAAATAGTACCCAAGAATATAACAATTAATTTTATTAAAAGTTTTATTGAAAACTAATTTTAAAAACATTTTATTTTAGTACATTATACACACAGAAAACAAATATTCAACAAGATCTTCACCCGCATCTAATACAACATTGAACACTGGGCCTGAATTTGGAGTAAGTCTTGAGAATGTACTCCTTATATAGATTGCTCTATGCCTTCCTTATAAATTTCTTTAGAGACTTCAAAATGGAATGTTGTACTTTGAAGGCCTCTACCTGAACAAAATCCCAAATTTAGATATCTAGAGGATTAATATCAAGTAAGCTAGGAGGTCGTATTGATTTATCTCAGAAGTTTACATTTTCTTTGAACCATGGTTGGTACTCTTCGAGCTCCAACTTTGGTCAAAATGACTTTTTACATATCATCATAGTTAGCTCAAACCCATAAATATATTTTCCTGCAATATCATCAGATTTATTTAGTTTAAAGCCCTTGTCAAAAAATAACTGTCATCTTTTACCGTTTGATGACACCATTACAAAAATCATATCATGACTTGGTTTTCTTGACCTGGTAATGCTTTTAATGTGATCTGTGACATCCCTCACGTGTACCTTTCATTTCTACTATTTCAAACTTTTTCCATTGAAATATTTCTCATCAGAATCTAACAAAATATTTCTTTCTGTTTCATTCAATTAGTGTCAACTTTATTTTCTTATACCTTTCAAATTTTGAAACTTAGAGTGAAATTTCTAGAAATCTAATGTTTGGTTATTGCTCTTAACTTTAAATTAAAATCTTCTTTTATAATTCTTCTCGTTGTGGGATCAAAAATACAATATATCATCAACCATTTTTCGTCTAGCCATTATCTAATCTGTTAAAGATCTTGGCACGAAACTGATACATAATTTTCGGATTCTCATTTGTTCTAGAAACAGCTGGATGGTTCATTTACATAAATTTAGCTTTTCAGATAGCTGAGTTTGAGTAATTTTTCTTTCATTTGTTACAATATGTTTCAAATTTTTTTAGTAATTTCTTCACTAATTAATGGAGTTTCAATTATCATTCCATTTTTAGTTACATCGAAAAATACTTGTTCAACCAGATGAAAATTCTGGGATCCAGTTATAAATGATGGCCTAAGATGGGACTTCTTCACCGTATAACTCTTGAAGCTAATTAATAATTTTCCTTCTTAACACTTTCAATAAAAAAAAGATCACACTGTGAAATTCTAATTTTTCGAGAATTTTTTTGAATTAATTTGAAAATAAAAATAAAAATAAATTAACCAATCGTTTATTTTGTACTTATACATGATAAGTATTTTACATGCAAAATTTTATTTGAGTACCTTCATTATTTCCGATAGAGTCTCACTAACGTTTAGACTTACCACTTAAATTCATTAATAAAAATGGAGTATATCAATCTCATAAATTAAATAAAAGTATTTATTATTATTTATTAATGTACTTATTATTACGAAAGAACAACATTTAAGATTAATTTAAATAGAAATAAAAATTAAAGTAGTAGAGATCTTCATTTTAAATAAAAACTAAAGAATCTTTTAAAAAATAAACGAAAATTGAAAATATTTCTGACATACAATAATTTCCATTGACAAAAAATCAATTCATTTCATTAATAATTCCGCAGTCACAGTTTCAAATTGTTTATGATTTAGTTATTTTCCTTTTCCTTCGAGAAATAATAAATTAATTTAATTCAATGTTACATTATATTTGTCAAACTAATGAAGATGAATGGCCACAGATGATGACTACAATTAATATCCATAATTAGTTGAAAAATTAAAAACTAAATAAAAATAGTAAGGTTTCTAAAGAATCAACAATCTGTAAAATATTAAAATTAATCATTCTCAAACAATAGACTTATCACACCCAGTTTTAGTTTCATTTGTCATCAACAATGCCTGAAGGATTATTTGGAAAACAATACACTGTAATAATTCTTCACTTCTGGAAGTGTTGAAATCAATTTTTAACAAAAATGAAAACCTAGTCATAAAAATTGAAAAAGATCTTTTTATTTAAAGAATGAATTAGACAGATTATTCTTCGCTTTCCTACAGAAACTGAGCTTGACCTTATGTAGAGTTCGACAGAGATCTAAAGAAATGAAAATCTGGCCTTGTCAGGTCAGGGCTGTACAGTATATTCATCATTAATACTTAGAAAATTCTTTAATTTTGTTACCTAAAAGTAACAATGTTTTTTTATGACCTACAAAATTACCTATGTTTTTTGACCTACAATAAAAAACCAATATCAATAATAAGAAGAAATTCTTAAAGACAAATAACCTTGAGGAAATTATATGCTAGATGCATAGCCTTCAGCCTTTCTTTGATCTTATTGTTGCAGCTTTCGACATTCTGAGTGTGGACATTGCGATCATAATCAACAAACTAATATTTATGACAAATCGATTCATATATACATATTTTGTTTAATTCACGATATACTCTTGCCTCATCAGTGTACATTGTGCTGCCTTGTCTAACTATTCTGTGTATGATTGGAAGGATATAATTTTTGGTTCAAAATTCCCAGGCTTGTAGCTGTAATCTGCATCTTAGTCGATGAGCTTTAGCCTTGTGGTTTAACATCGCTTAATCAATCTGAACTATTTTATTTGGACCACCTAACAAGATAGGAATTTTATGAAAATATATTTTTATATTCTCCATTAGTTTGGCTTGAAATTTGATACGAACTGATCTATAAATGTATTTATGAAATACTAAACAACCTGCTTATATCAACATTTTTTATGATATCGCATAGTTGTAAAAAATAATCTAATATAACTTTAATTTATGCAATGTGAAAAATGACCTGTTCATCACCCAATGTGTATAATTTGACTTACAATATTGCAGTAGGTAAAAAAAACATTTTCCCAAAAATTTTTTCCAGATTCAACAGTTAGTAGACGAATTGTAGATATTAGCAAAGATCAATTTGAACAGCTAATTTTTATAATAAAAAAATAGTTCAAAATATATATGCGATTCAAATTGATGAGACCACTGATTTTTCAGGTACAATAATTTTTCATTTTAAATACGTGATAATTTAAATATATGAAAAAGAAATGTCATATATTTGATATGATCCATTAAATTTATTAATAATAAATTTTTATTCAATTAATTTATTGTTATTTCATCTTATTTAATCTTATATTATTTTTAATCTATTCGATATCTCCTGACCTAATAATTATCGATTAATTTGTACATGTTAAATTTTGTTTCTGCCATTTAATTACTTAATTATAAGAAACCTTATGTTTAAATTATTTAATTTAATTAAGCATTTATTAAAATTATTCACATACAAATAATTAATACTGATTATAAATTTCTGTCATAAATTGATAGATTTGATTTTAAAAATAATAGTATATTCATTCGATATAAAAGTAAAATAGGTATTCAAGTTAATAATATTGATTATACGAAAAAATTCATTAAATTTGAAAAACAGTAACAACCATGAAACTTAATAAAAATTAATAATTCACAATTAGGTTTATTATAATTTTAAAAATTGTATTCAATATTTCATTTTGATTTAAAAGAGCAGCTTGAAAAATGATGTAATTTTATATTTAAAAAAAATTTCACATTTAAAGTAAAAATTCAATTCTTATTCAAGAAAATTTTTGAACAAAAACAAAATATTTAAAATTGAAACTAAATGTGATAACATGATTTTGAAAAATAATTATTAAGTAATAAATTTAAATTAAAATTTAAAATAACGGTTTAAAAACAACCTTTGCACGCCAATTGTTTAAATTGGCTAATTAAATGAATATACAAATTTAAAATGTATTATTATTTCCAGGTGGAAACCCCGATTCCAACACCAAAACATGGTCTTCATCTTAAAAAGGCTATGCTTTGCATTTGTTGGGATAATTTGTCGTGGGATAATCTATTGGGAATTGCTCGAATCAAATCAGACAATTGATGGCAACAAATACTGTGATCAATTGGACAAATTAAATGAGAACTTGATTAAAATTCGTCCAGCTATAGTCAACAGAAATGGTGTCATTTTTCACCAGGACAATGCCAGGCCACACACCTCGAAGATCACATCTAAAAAATTAAAGACTTAGGATGGGAAGTTATGGCTCACCAACCATATAGCCCAGACATTGCTCCAATAGATTTTCACCTCTTCATATCTTTGCAGCATTTCTTGTCTGGAAAAAGATTTCAAAATGAAGATCAGATCAAAAAGGAGACCGTCATTTATTGACTCTAAATCTTCCTCGTTCTTTGAAAAAGGTATTAAATGCTTGGTTGACAAGTGGCAGGCTATAGTAAAAATAATGGAGATTATGTTATTGATTTATGATAAATTTAAATATAAAAATTTGTAAAATAAAATTTTGTGATGAAAACGAGATTACTTTCTGACTTACGTAATACATAGAAGAATTTTACCAGGAACAATTAGCATGAGTGATAGCCGGGTAGCATACGAAAATCTGCCGAGTTTATTGCCTGAGATGAATTTCAATCATTTCTCTGTGAATCACTCAATCAATTTTTTCAATCCAACTAATAGCATGGTTCATACGCAAAACATTGAGGACAAATTATAGTTAATTCGAATTTCTCCTTAACTTTATCTCGGCGTGGAGATAAAGTTGGGATTTATGGGTTATTCATGGAAACAGCCGTTTCGAAGCGTAGGGATTGGTGATCCAAACCCAATCTCTATGGGTATTTAAAGAAACGTAAAAATGATTTTTCAGAGCCCAAACAACTAATTTCAGAGGTGATTAGAATTACAGAGGAAGGACCTGAGGACAGTTCAAGAATCCCAGTTTTTAATTTAGTGGATATGCTTTCGCAAGATGATTTATCAAGGGGACCCATCGAGTTTGGGAATCCCTAGGTGACATGCAAAGAACCTAGAGGACGACCCTGGGATGCCTTGTCGCTGCTGGTAATACTGTTTTATTTTGCAACTCTCGAGCTCTTTCTTTGTGATCATTCCTCTCTTTCTATTTTTGGACTATTATTATCATTCATTTTTTTGTTTATTATTATTTTAACCATTGACTCGATTTTGATTATTTGACGTTAAAGCCAATTTGTTTTGAGTATTGGACATATTTTTTGTTGGAGATTTGCTAGTGTGTGAGCGAATTTTGTTGTATCAGGCTGTTGCTACATTTATAATAGTTTTATTGTGAGTGTTTTGATTCAGTTAAGTCTAATAGAATTATTAGAACAACATCATTAAAGTGAGGAGTTACTGATAGACGAGCGAAGGTTACTTTTGAAAGGTATAATAGTAACAATACTAAAATATTATTGAACGGGTTTTTGTTTATTTGCCATTGATAAATAAACTAATTAAATTTCGCTGTTTATTTGAAGACTATTATAATTATAATTTGAAGATTTTCGAAGGACTAAACATTTATTGTGATTATCGATTTTTTCTTATTTTTTATTGTAATAAGTGTAATAAAGTTTTTTTGTGATTAATTTCATTCATTTTAGTGTAAACACACGATAAAGTTTTATTGGAGTTATGTTGATTCAACAGAGAATAGATTTTCGTAGTAGTTTAGATTTAACGAACACGTTATCAATAAAGTGAGGAGTTTGATAAGTTTGCCTATTTCGATACAGGAAAGTAGGGAAATTTTCCACAATTCAAATAGATCTATTTGTATGATTTAAACAATTCTTTTGAAATTCTTTCAGAAATCTTCATGAACTTTTTAAAAACTAATATTTTTTTTGAAATCACAAGAAATTTTAAAAGTACATCTATTAAAAAATGTGTTTGAACTATTCTCGCTAAAAATACATAAATTATTTAATTTTTTGATATGTCCTTAATTGGTGAATATTTCTTACCGTCATTTAATAAGATAATGAAACAAGAACAATATTTTATGTCTCAAGAATCAACTTGTGTGAACCAACATAATTATTATAATAAAAACTCGTATTAAAATCACTTTCAAACCAAATTGACAGATCCTTAGAGCGTAAAAAAGAATTGATTCAAAGTTCTAAACTTCCAAATCTCTCAAAATTAATACATGGTTGAAAAAAAGAAACAGAAAAGTTTCGTTATAATTTATTAAACAAAACCTAACAATCTTTTCTAATAATCACAAAACACCACACCAGCTTCCTTTTACAAAGTCATAGCCCTGACCGGTCTCTCCGTGGAATTAGAGTCGAAAGGCAAGTTATTCTCCCTCCATACTTTGACAAGTGCTGACACCAAATCGTGCACCATGGGTATAGTATGATGTGGCGATGGGGCGATTCTTAACCTTTCTTCTCCAATGGCCACGGTCGGATGGTTAATGGCCTGCACGTAAATCTTATATTTGTGCAACAGTTCGTTGCTGACATGAGTGCACAAGCCCGGGTGTCCGACCTAAAGATTCCGAGTAATTGTCAGAATTTCTAAAAATTGTCATACGTGAACGGGAATTATGTGACTTGGACAGTCGATAACTGGAATTCCCTCTTGTTGCAGCAAAGTTTTTAACGTGCGAACCACATGCTGATGTTGGGACCGTAATTGCTGACCTTCACTGCTGGCTAAAATGTCTATTGCTTTTCTGGCTCCAGCAATGACGTGCGGAGGCAAACTTGTGGTGAATATAAAACCCGCTGCGTAATTACGAATCATGTCAACTAGTGCCTGGTCACCAGCGATATAACCACCGACATTGCCAAAAGCCTTAATAAAGATGGGTTACAAACTTTACAATAAACAGAATTGGTAATTATTTATATTTACGAATTAATAGAAATTTAATTAATATTTTAAATGAAAATAATTATAAAATATCGATTTTTTAAAACTATTCACCCAATATAAATTTAAATATTAATTTTTTAAAAAATCTGTATTGAATATTTTTATTTTCACATAGGAAGATGTGGAGTAGATTTGAAATAGCAGTAGTGAAATCTCCAGAAGACATCAATAGCAAATTTATATTTGTTTTCCAATGGCAGAATAATTGAAATTATTCACAGAATGAATTCATTAAATTTGCAAAATTTTTGGAAATTTCAAGGAAATATTTTCTGTCAAAAAATGAATCAAGTACCAACTAGAACCATGCCAATAAAATTTTATGAATGACCAGATTAATAGTAAGAAGAGTTTTTTTCAGATATAATTCCGGGAAAGTTGAGATCAGATGCATATATTGACATATATTTTCATAATACTCCATTAAAAAGTTCTTAATTTTTCACCCAAGTTTTGATCTCAACGGAAATATGATTCAGAGCATATATAAACAGGAAAAAGATTTCAATTTGTAAGAAAATATTTCAATTAAGTTTTTTACACATTCAATATCTCATCAAATCGGTAAAGTCTCAACTTTTATTATGAATGATATTATTTCTTATGGTATTGATCATACCATTAAGTAATTATACACCTTTTGTTTAAGCTTAACTTAAACAATACCATATTATTATAATTTTTCTTCATTATGGTCACTGGAATTTTATATTTGAAAATTAATACTTACCGATCGCAAATAGTTCTATAACTTTGGAACCTACTTTGAGTCTCACAGATATTAGAAATAAAAATAAATTTCCATGACAATGAAAAATCGAAATTTGAATCTTTATTACTGGAGGTAAGATTAACACTCAATTATTTCTTAAAACAATACAACATGGATATTGAAGATTTTTCCAAATATAAAGGGTTGGGAATGACATTCTTGCACATTATTGAACCATAAGGCCAATAAAAAAGGTCTCGTTTAGAGAACATACAAAAATACTTTTTACAATTATTAATGTTTCTCAATTTAAAATAAAAATGGGCCATGTTGCATTTTTTATATTTCAGTTTCATTCAGATAAACAAAAATATTAATTAATTGCTAATAAGTATGCATAAATAGACTTACTTTTCCTAGAGTACCCGATATAATATCAATACGATTCATAAGACCTTCTCTTTCAGCAACTCCTGCTCCATGATCTCCATATAAGCCCACAGCATGGACCTCATCAACGAAAGTTAAGGCGTTATGCCTTTCACACACGTCCAACAACTTTTCCAAAGGACAAATATCTCCTGTCATTGAATGAACGGTTTCAAAAGCTACTAGCTTTGCAGCATCTGTTGTGGTCCTCGACAACAAATGATCGAGATGTCGAATATCATTATGTCGATAAATTAATTTTCTCGCTTTACTAGTGCGAATACCGTGGATCATGCTTGCATGATTTCCACTATCGGAAAAGATTTCCACATTCGGAAGACGAGTTCCAAGCGTATATAGACAAGCTTCATTGGCCACATAGCAACTTGAAAATACTAAGGCGGCTTGCTTGCCGTGGAGTCTGGCAACTTCATTTTCCAAAGCTTCATGCAGTAATGTATTTCCAGATATATTTCGCGTTCCTCCACTTCCAGCGCCGTGTTTCCGAAGGGCATTGCTAAAATATTCACGTGAAAATATAAATAATACCAATAATAATATATTCAAGGTTCAACTAAGATCAATTTTTATTACGACTAAACAAATAAGTGTTTTGCAAATCCAGCTGAATTTGTTCACTAAATATTTTGCATTTCCTCATTCTATATCCTTTTTCTTAAATGATATCTGAATTGGATATCTCAACAATCAAAGGGCAAGATAAGAGTAATTAAAGTAATAGTCAAATCACTTTCTTTTGTCTTCTATTTTCAATTGTAATGAGTTGAGATTTTTCAAAGATTACTTATATTTTGTATTAGAACAACTCTTGGTGATTTTAATGAAACTGTTCGCCTTGTCTCGATGGGAAGAGAAAGAAATAAAGTAAGATGATATTGAGGATAGCTGTAACGGAAAATAATAAAAGTGCAGACTCCCCTAAGCCAGTCATTAAACAATGGTGCTTCTTTTGAGAATGTTACTACAATTTCACAATAGTAAGAGAAAGTAAGTCACAGTTTTCGAACAATCAATCGTGTCAAATTGGGCACCATTTTAACATGATCTCCTTTTATGAAACGAAATAGAATTCTAACCTTTTCAGCTCTGTCTCTACAAATTGTGGAAAATTTTCGTTGATCCTTATCAAACCTAATCAAATTTAACTGGATAGGCTTTTCAGCAATTTTGACTTGTTAATATCACTTAACGATATAAAATGGCTTTCAGTATTTAATAATAATAAAATAATGCTAATATAACAGAAGGATTTTTTGTCTTTAGTCGTACATGAAGAAAAAAATACTTAATGAAAATAATTATTACAAGTAATACGCCGAAAACCGTTGATATATCCTTTCTACCTTTGTGTATAATAGTAATACTTATTATTGATTGTGTGAGATAATTAGAAAAATATGAGACAGAAAGTTTGACGGATTTAAACAAAAAACCGATTAATTAAAACAATGTTTATCAGATATATCAGTGCTTTGAGTAAATATTTCCGTTCAACATGTTTCATCAATCACCCAATCAAACGAAAACATGAAATGAACTGCCCATGATAATAAACAGACTCCAAGTCAAAATTTCAGTAACGATAAGGATAAGATAAACATCGAAATTGATTTTCGGAAACCAAAACTGCTGATTCAACGTTACCTTATTGAATAACCACTTTTCCGCAAAATTGGTGATTGAGTAACCCCTAATTGAGATTATTTAATAATCGATATCTGATAATCAAGATTCACAATTTATTTTATGGAAAAAACAATTACGACTTGTCGAAAAAAAAAACGAGCTTTATCAAAAAAATTAAAGGATCATTGAAAAAATGATCTGTCAATAAAGGAATGGTTTTCCAATGACACTATTGACTATTATTATAGCAACGAGTTTTTTCAATTTCAAATATGGAAAGAAATTGGTCATATTTGGTGATACTTTAAACATTATCAGTTAAGATGACACACAAAAAGACTTACATAGCTGATTCCATTACCAAAGGATGCCAACTCATCCCTAAATAATCATTGGAGCACCAAACAGAGACCTCTTTGCTACAAAGCGATTTTTCTTTTGCGTACGGAAAGTTATCAGCTCTTCTAAGTAGTTTTCGAAATACTCGGTATGTGTCATCATTCTTTTTCTTGTCCAATTCTCCTTCAAAGAATTCATTATATTTGAAACTTGATGGCGATTTTGGTCTTGTACAACTCTGGGTCTTCGGTATGTGCTTAGCAGGTTCCACATCATCATCGTCAACAACAGACGATTGTTGGTCTTTATTAAGCGATGAGGTAGAGGCCAAGTTCTTATTAACTGTTAAGAAATAAGATGAAAACTTTGTCAGCAGACCTTACTTTCATTGATTATTTTTTGATTTTCTGACAAACCCATTTCAACCTTAGAACTCATTTGATGAACTTCTTTAACAGTGTCGGTTGAAGAAGATTTTTTCTCAAAGATTTGGGAAGCATCATCTAAAAAACTGTAATAATAAAATGTCAAGGAAAATGAAGATAAATACTTGTTTTTTTTATGGAATCATTACTAGACAAATAACGACTAAAAATTGGACAACTTGCACCAGATTTTACTATAAGTCGCTGGGCTTCAGATTTTACCAAACTGGTAGACATTTTAAGTAAAAATGGACAAGCTTTCATTCTGGAATATGGATAATAATAAATCTTAAGTTTTAAACTTTTTAAGTTTTGAAGCGTTCTATATACGAAAATTATGATGACTTTAGCACGTTTAAACAATAATATTTAAAATATGAATATTGTTTATTTAAAATATTCCTGATGTTTATCTTTTATAATCTGACATTTCTAATACATTTCGAAGTCCTATACAATGAGATTATAATTTCTGAAAAAGTAATTTATAAAAAAGATTGAAATTAATAACAGAATATTTAATTAAATATACAATAAGTATATAATTAAATTAAATTTTTACAAAGGGTTTTATCATTTATTTTAACTGTGATATTGTATAAAAATAAAAATCTGAAATCTGTTTACTTTTCCTATCATAAAAGGCTATAAAGAAAATAAAAATGTGAATAAAAGAGAAATCTCTCAAAGAAAAACAATAAAATCATAAATTTAATATATATAAAAGAAACTTCTCAGTTTTTAGAGTTAAAGTTAATTTTCTTATTTTTATTTATCTTTTTTAATTTGCTCTATATAACTATTATTTTGATAACTCAAAACCTTAAAAGATAAATATAATACTATTGAGGTATTTTTATAAGGAATTTAAATAAAATATGAATTTTAATTTACTTATAGCATTAAAAATCAAAATTGAATTAATCTTTTGTCAACTGCTAGCGGTTATGACTTTTTTCACCAAAATATAATATGTGCATTCTTCAGTATAAGATTAATAATTTTATTGGTGTACTATTATAAAAACGGACAAACTTCGGTTTATATTTTTAACTGTAATATTTAGGAAAGAATCATATGATAAAGTGTTTCATTTTTTTATTTTATGAGACTATCATTAAGAATATTTTATATTTTTAATATTAAATAAAAAGTATTAATATTAAATATTTAAATAAAAATCTAATTTTTAGAGAATTTTATATTTTACAAATGAATAATCCAGAAATTTTGTTATTTTTGAAGCCTTGAAGAAAACAACAAAATGAGATTTACCTTCTTAATACTTTTCAACCAAGACTTTAGTATTCTTGGTCAGCATCAATGGTTACCTAAAAATTTATAAATCTCATTTCGGAATATTTTCTCACCTTTTGACAGTATTATTTTTAGATCGCTTTTCATATTATTTTTAAAAAACAAACCTTTGATCAGCAAATACAACTGGACAGATTTATAATTGTGACTATTTATTCGTTAATATAATAAAAGACAAAAGTTAATGAGTCTGGACAAGTGAAATTGATATTTCCTTTACGAATAATAATTCTGATGTCCTCATTACAAGGGAGTTGAAATAATAATAATTCGGACATAGATTCTTAAAATGACGTATATTAGTACAAGAATAACAATATGCTTTTAGATTTGGAATTAAATTTTTTACACTTTTCTCCATATTTAAAATAATATTATTTTTATATTTATAATATTATTTTAAATATTTATTGTAAAAATGTCAAATAAAAATTATTTTTTACTGTGACACTTATTATTGTAATTGAATAATTTCCTGTTTTTATTTTTTATTTAAATAATGTCTTATTAGTAATTTACCACCAGTAATAATTATTTTTCATCCATTTTTATTTACTTCAATTATCACAAAAATCTATATTTTCTTATATATATAATATATATCTATATATTATATATATTACATATATATCTGTAATTTCTTCATCAATTTCTTTTAGGTTTAAATAAGTTGGCTTCAAAGCTTTATGTACTACCATTTCTAGAAAATTTGAAATTAGTTTTTTTGAAAGAAATAAAATTTAGGATAGTTTTTTCACAATACTTATTTCTTATCAAACTCAGTAAAACTTATCTCTAATTGTCCACGATATTATTGCATGTCAAAATACATGTGGAAATAATTCCAATATATAAATAAAACCAAATATTCAAAAATTTATTACCATTTAAAGTTGTAAAGCTAATTAATTCACATCCTGTATATAAATATAAATATATATTTTATATTTATATTAAGAAATTTTTAGTAATGAAACGCAGGAACATTTTACATGCTTTTGCTACCCTGTAGCATGCAATCCAATGGTGTCAAATTCAAGGATCACTCTAAAATTAGTCATATCCGTAATGCATATTATTCTATTCCTGTGTGAATGGAGATTGGAAAGTTAAATCGTATCTGTGGTTAATGAATTGATCTGTCCGAAGAAATAGTAAGACTGGTAAATTCGTAATTGCCGAAGGTAATGAAAGCCGCTTGGTCAAAACCGAATATGAAAAATGTGGAATATTAAGCAGATATTCGGTGGCATTGAAAGGCAAAAATTTATTAGGAATTATTTCTAGAAGAATACAGCCGGGAACTGAAAACATATCCGAACTTACTTTATCTTCTGCCAAAAATGGATTTTCGACATCATAAGTCAATCATTTTAGGCATTTCGTCAATCCTGAAGATAAAAATGTTATCGCAAAGAACATAGAAACACTTTGGAATAATTTGAAACGGAACATGCGCAAGAAAATGGGATTGATTATATAAAAATGTCGATGTATTCATATAAAAAATAATTTTATTTCTGTACGAATCTATGAAAATTTTATTCACACCACGTATATTTATTTAAACAAAAGTAAAGTTAACTTCGAAATTTTGACTTTTTTATTATTTAACTGGTTTTTAAAGGTACTCTCTGTCAAATATGAATTAAAATTATAATTTATAACCTGAGCATAATTATTACACAAATTCAGTCTTCAACATTTCTCTCGGTCGTAGATTTACTGAGACTGGGATAATTTCAGATTCTTGAAAGAATTGAAAGTCGTACTCATTATTTATAATTATATATTAAAGTATTAAAGATAATTATCTTTATTCTCTTTGCAATAACAGACTAATATTGAAAATTCAAAATAAATCTTACTATGAAGATGCAAAAGGGAAAAATAATGAAAAATATTGTGCTCTTAATTAAAATAGATAATAATTGAAACGTACATCTTATCTATTAAAGAGCTTAGAGTTAATTGTCAGGAAAGTTCTAGGTTCTCAGTCGGAGATCTGAGGTTTCATAATTTATTTTAATATTAGAAAAGTATATTAATACATTAAATGAACGAAGAAATAAAATTTCTTTAAAAATCAATTACATATACCTGAGTTATAAAGTAGAAAACTATTGAGTTTCCAGATAATATTTTTATTATTATTTATTATATAAATGTTCAAAATCTCTCATCAACCAGAAAATATAAAATTAAAAGAAAGTTTTCCTTCCGATTGATTAAAACTCGAAATTAAATTTCCAATTGGATAAATTTCAATGTGAGACTTTAGCCTGAGAAAAAACCTTGATAATATTGTCAATTTTAAATTTCTCTTAATAATATTCTGTGTAAAATAATAATAATAATAATAATAATAATAATAATAATAATAATAATAATAATAATAATAATAATAATAATAA